>CM075855.1:94168564-94302381 GCA_037975125.1 Latrodectus hesperus | reverse complement strand
GGTAGCCAAATACTTAATACTCTTGTTCAACTCAACATTTCGAAGGTTAGAATCCCAACTAGTTCTTAATTGTTTGTAGTAGTTTGGCACTCTTGTAAAACGTCGGGCGAGATCTAATAAGATTTTGTGAGCAAAAAATGAGCATTGAGAGCCAAACAAGACAAATAAAATGAAATATTTTTAACTAAGCCAACCATGATACAGGACAGGACGCTCCGATCTCCTATCTAACGAGCAATAATGCAAATTGCTTACGATTTTAAAACTACCTTTGTGTGCTATATTCAAAATATAATTATAAAGCAGTGAATTATATAATAGTTTACCTTTGCATACGTAATTCTGTGTTTGACATAAAATATACATTTTTACTTAAACATATTTTATTTCTTCTAAATAAAAAGCATTTTTTACTGCAAAAAATATGTAAATCTTAATTTTTCCTGTTCTTTTTCTCTGCTAACTCTAATTTTAATATTTTATATCTACACTAAGTTTTGTAATTTTTTTTTCATTTCATCTCTGTTGTTTTATCTCTATTCTATTTATAATTTTTCTACTCTATCTTTGTAGTTTTACCTCTATTCTGACTTGAAATTTCTTATTCTACCTCTTTTGTTTTAATACTGGCTATAATTTACCTACTCAACTTAAGTTTTGTTACCTCTCTACTCTGACTATATATAATTTCTCTACTTTTCTTCTTTTGTTTTACTTCGATTATGACTCGAAATTGCTTATTCTACCTTTTTTCTTTTATTTCTATTCTGGCTATAAGTTACCTACTCAACATGTGGTTTTTTTTTACCTCTATTTTGACTATAATTTTCATACTCAACTTCTTTTGTCTTATCTCTATTCTGACTTAAATTTCCTTATTCTACATGTGTTATTTTATTTCTACTATGAATAAGCTTTTTTTACTCTAAATCTGTTGTTTTACCTCTATTTTGACTCAAATTTTCTTATTCTACTTTCGTTGCTCTAACTCTATTCTAATTTCCAATTTCAATAATTTTTTTTCGATGTAATATATAATATTTCGAAATGTATTCTATTATCTTTAAGATCAATTTTCAAAATGTAATTCGAGTGGCATACCATAAGCATAAGTTGTTGTTGTTGTTTACTAATGACACTTGGACAAGCCAAGCTTGCTATGCTACGTGAATTAAGTCGATTGGGAGCGTCTTTCGTTTTAATCAGAGCACCATGAAGGTGAAAGTACGACTTTGCTCAACACACATGCCATAGGGACCCGTTTATAGGGTAGGCAACCATTCACACCTCATTCACACAAGGAAAGGACAAAGACAGGATAGATAGAGAGAGAAAGTACATCCATGCCTGAACCGGGATTCGAACCCAGGAACTCCTTATCCGTAGACAGGCACGCTGACCACTAGACAAGTTGGTCGGCGCATTAGTTGTGAATTGAGGAAAATCAGAGTCCAGGTTGGATCCTTATTTCTCAATCCACTAATGCAGGAGTTGATACCAAGAAGCTTTTTGATTTCCCACTTGACATAAGCATGTCAACATGTACTAGTCATCTGCATTCAACAAAATGATCTAAAAATTCTCAACTTTAATTTTAAAGAAAAATAGTTATATATTATTTTTAAAACTGATTGTTTATTTACACGAATTTATACTTTGATTATACCTGGTAATTTTTACAAATTTTCATCACCTGCCTTTATGCATAAGTTGAACAAGAACTAGTAACATCTATTTCCACTGCAACTCGTGCTTAGGGTCTCACTTTCTTGAAGTTTATTTAAAGAATTAACATTTTTTTTTTACTGTCGAGTTTTCTTCTGATAAATTTGCAAACATATAAGCACTTCAAGAGAAAAAAAACATTTTTTCCACATAAAGCATTTTTTAAAAAAAGTTACGTGGACTCGTGTATTTGAACTACATTATGGCATGAATAAGTGGAACACTCCTTATTTCGAAAACATTTATTCCATTCTGAGAAAAAAATGCTCAGCGTACTTGATTTTCATGGAATTAGATGGTCAATTTTTTTTAAGAAAAAGAACACTTATTTTATAAGGATACTTTTCCACAATTATGGATGAATGGAAAATTGTTCCCATTCATTTCCATCATTTCGCAAAATAGGTAAAACTATGTTCAATTTAATCTTTGAGAAAAGTACTGCTTCTTCATAAATTTATGTTCCGATATTCTTCAATGCATACTTAATATGTTCTTTCCACAGTCAAAATAAGAGCAATAACTATTAGCGAGATTTTCAGTGAAAAACATCGTTCTTCTTCTTAGAGTTAGGTTTGTATGTCATTGGGTACCTCTGCTTTTATCAGCATTTTGTACTATGAACTCCAAACCTAATGTTTCCTAGTTCCAGTGGCTCGGGTCACCCAATTTATTCATCAAGTCCGATATAACCCTTTAATGGAGTCTAGGTGTAACTCTCTAGTATAGATGATGCCTAAAGAAGTTAATCTAGGGAGGGCAAGGGCCTCGCATTCGTCAATGATAGGCTTGGCCGTTTCCTCTTGCGTATGACATTTTCTGCAGATAGGGTCTTGCTGTCCCATTTTATGGAGGTGTTTTCTGAAAGAGTAGTGCCCAGTTATGAAGCTTACGATTAAACGCATCTTCTGACTAGAGCACCTTAGAATTTTAGAGGCAATCCTCGCTGATGACCCACAGATACTTTTAGCGTGGGTTTGACCAGGAGTGTTGAGCCCAGCTTCATACAAAAACATCTTTAGTTTACAGTATGAATTAATCTATGGAAACTTGTTTAAGATCCCGATTTGTTTAACTTTTATTTTAACTATTTTGCATTCTTTTGTTGATTACTCTAACTCAAACACAATCACGTCAGACATCGATGGTTTAGCTTTCATGACCCAGAAATGATGGGTTCTACACTTGATGCAAACGAAAATTCCTCGCTTCACTAATCATATCCAGGACATGCAAAATAGGTACAATGTCCTTGTGCTGGTGTATCATGGGGTGGAAAATTAGGTGCTAACTAGGGCATTGAAGTCATCTCTTGACTGTAGTGCAAAATGGTTGTATTTAGCGGTGTTTCCAATCGACAGGAATAGTCAAAGTCTGAACCACAAACGAAAACCACAATTTCTCAACGCCACCATATCTGATGCAACTGCATTAACATCTATCTTATGATAATTGATTAAATGTGAAACAAATATTAATTTTAATTATAATAAAATTAGCATAAGTTTTCAGCAGAAAATTAACTCTATTATATTTGAATAAAATGCAACTGGCCAATATCCACTTTTTTGCCATGAGTGCAATTAGAAAGTACAAATTAAATGTAAAATTTGTGTTGTTGTAAATTTTTATTTGTTGATTAAATGTAAACTATTTTGAGATTTCTGAAAAGGGATTTTGGGTAAAAAATTAGACTGTGGTTAGTTATATTTATATGCATTCTATGGAACGCACAAAATATTGATTGCATATTTTTCGATGCAAACAAATTTCGCCTGCGTATAAGAGCTCACGCGAAAACTTCCCAATGATTGTTACACCTAGGAACTCTAGACTGTTAAAAAAATGGATGCTTGGAAACTTTGAAAGAAAATATTAGATTAGGTTAGGTTATTGTGAAATGCTTCTGAATTCCTATTTCTGCGGTCTGAACTCATGTTAGGTTTAAATTTGACTCCCTGCACAATAGCACACCGCAACCGTGAAAAGACCATGGATGTAACAGAGCTCTATGAACACGATAGGTCTCTTTTGTATTAGGTATCGAACTCGCAATCTTCCCGATGTGAGAAGTTTTTGCATATTAAACATAGCGAATGAGTTTTGATTTTTGTTTACAGAAGCTTAATTTCTTCGTAAATTGTAGCCATTGTCATGTGACAAAATTGAAACCTAATTTTGTATCTTTTCTGTGTACCGCCGAGCTGGCAGCCGAATGGTTAGCGCTCATGTCTTCAGTTCAACAGTTCGTGGGTTCGAATCCCACCTTGGACATGGATGTTTGTAGTGGTTCGGAATCCACTTTAAACCGTAGGTACCGGTCTAATTAGCCCTCGTGTGTAAAAATTGACCGTTGAGCGAAACACAAACCAAACCAAACCTTTTCTGTGTACCAGCAGATAAGAAGTTACTAGCTTAGATTCTTAAGTCACAGAATTTTCAACGCACATAAGTTCTCTTAACATAGCTGAACACAACTAGGTTAGGCATGGAAGTTACTACATTTCTGGCTTGATAATACCTTTTAGGATCAGCAATAAAGGTGTCTGATAGCTGACAAGAAAAAGTGGTTTCCTTGATACTTGTTATAAGGGTGGAGTGTGTAATTGCTTAACATCAAAAAGCATGTTGAAAATCATTTGAATTATCATGACTTTGCATAGAGATGAGGTGGCATTTTCATGCTGCAATTTGGAAAACTTTCAAGCCTTCGCTTTGGCAAATATGCCTCTCTAAAAAATAAGTGATTCCTATATTCTTTTGTTTAACAGTGGCTGGAATAGGATACGGGAGACATTTCAATCCACAGCGTGCTGTCTTGTCGTTATACTTCAATGAGCTTGATATATTAAATGAGTGTCATTAATTGGGCATGTCCATGACATCACCTTCCAGACATCAAAATGGCACCTGTTTTATCTTATGTTCTGAGACCATAAAAAAATCGTTTGATTAGAATTTTTTGATCGATAACTCTCTAAAAAGCTTTAATTTTTTCAAGACTAAATTAATCAACGCAGTTTTTTTAATAAAACATGTCAAACAAAAAAAATGAAACAGCATTTTTGGTACTTAAGTATTTTGGTACTTAAGTACACCCTAGAGAGTAATTATGAAAACGAGAACTGGTTTATAAGCTGCTTAACTAAGCTCTCGGAAAGAGGCAAACTATTTCCTTCATCTCGTATTCTATTTACTAAGCTCTTTCATAAAGTCGAGCTTAATATTTTGCTTTGACAAGCATTGAATATCTTTATGGGTTTTTGCATCAATTTAGACGCCGAAGGAAAACAAGAAAAAAAAAGGAACTGATTTATAACTTTGGGAGCTCTTGGAAATTCGGGATGACTTTTAAACTTTGGGATGAAGGAAAAGGAGAATGGGCGAGTGTCAACTTTTCAAAGTAAGAAATTACAGTATTGTGATGACGTCAGAGCTGCAGTTGTGACGCAGTGATGACGTCAACTGCGGTTCCCATTGATCTGAGTTGTTATTCGTCGAACGGGAAAAGAGGCGCTCCTCATTGGCTAATAAATGAGAGAATCGTAGGAATGGTATTTTGAACATTCCTATAGGAAAAAAAAAGCCATTAGTTCCAGATGATTTTAAAACTATAATTTAAAGAGTAAAAAAAAAATTAAGTTCACGTATTTATTCGGTAAAGATTTCTTTTTTCTTTTTTCCCGGTGATAAAAAGTACAAGATAAAATAATCAGATAAATCTCAACTAAGCCTTATAACAGCTTTTTTAAAATTGAAAATGAGGAAAGTTCCATCATGATTTTTAATAATTGTAAGCTTAACCATTTAAATATTTTAAAGAGACGATATGATTAAATTTTTTATTAGTCGACCTTATATTTAATTTAATTAATTTCGTCATGCAGTTATTTAATAAACGATTTAATTATAAAGTAAATTATAAAATTAAAAAAATATTATATAAATTAATTTGTGTGTGTGTGAAATCAATACAAAATCACCAATAATAATTAATAAATTAATACTAATAGTAATTACTAATTATTATTATAAAATAAAAAAAACATGTCAGAATGATCTGTTGTTGTTGTTGTTGTTACTAATGACACTTGGACAAACCAAGCTCGCTATGCCTTGGCCATGCGAATTTAAGTCAATTGGGAGCGTCTTTCGTTTTTAATCAGATCTACATGAAGGTGAAAGTACGACTTTGCTCTACACACATGTCATAGGGACCCGTTTATAGGGTAGGCAACCATCCACACCTCATTCATACAAGGAAAGGACAAAGACAGGATACATAGAGAAAGTACATCCATGCTCGAGCCGGGATTCGAACCCAGTACCCACAGCTTAGGAGTCTGGAACACTAACCACTCAGCCATTGGTCAGCCATGTCTTAAAATATTGTTAAATAAATTTTTTTTATAAACTATGATAAATTGCTGTTATGCGTTTTACTTTCCTATAAATGATTTATTTAACAATATTTTAAATCATTAAATAAATCATTTATAGGAAAGCAAAACGCATAAAATCTTCAGCAATTTATCATAGTTTATAAAAAAAAAAATTCAAGTCTTCTTTTACCTCTTTTATGATACTCTTGGAAGGAACTTGTGAAGCGTGACTGAAGCCGACTTTAATGTCAAGGGAATTTTTCGCCATTTCTGAGACCCCGAGATTAGATATGTTTGGATACAATAAAGGCATAAATTGTAACCATGGGGATTAAGAGTTGGTTGCATTGGAAGATATAACGCACATAATGCGCTATTATTTGCCAATATTTCATCTCGAATTGAAAAATGCATTTACTATTGTCTTAACATTTTAATAAATGCTCATAAGCAATAAAACCATAAAGAAAACACCTCTACGTCTTCTATTGTAAGAACTTTAAAAAACTATATTTATGTTATTGATACAGTGCTTTAATGGATTTCAAAATCGATGATACAGTTATGAAGATTATGTGGTGAATAACATAATGCTATTGGTAAAAGGCTTAACTTGCGTCTTAATATCGATTGTTTAAAAATTTAAACATAAATTAAACTATAATTATTTTTTAGTGTATTGGACCATTTTTTTGATTATAATGTGCAGGACTATTAAACGTCAAAACGTCAAGATATCAAGTCATCTTATTTACTTTTAACGGAAAATAAAGCGGATATGCAGATTTTATTTTGTTAGAAACTGAATATGTGTTTTATTTGTTTTATCACTATGTAATCTTCCTTATGCATTCTTCACATGAACTGCATTTCTTATTATTTAAATGAAAGAATTTGATCACTTTGAAAATGGACATTGGATGAGATTCTTCCTTCTTACAGTGCATATTTCGGATTTATTCCCAAAATAAAATATTTGGTATATGATCAGATTGGTTATGCATTTCATTCTCGGAAGATAGTGAGTTTGAATCCCGATCCAATCACAGATCCATCGTAAGAGCGGCCGTATCATTTAAAACATGTGGCTTTGTCTTGATGAAGTTTCACTCCTTGAAAGTCTTTGGGATAAAGAAGTGTAATTTCTTCTGTAAATATCGGACGTAAAACCTTCTCCTCATAGTATGATGAGTTGATTTTAACATTTTTTTCGACTCTTTTTATTTTTAATTTCCCATTGTAGGAGAAACCCTCGACTATCATAAACCCCTTACTGAAACTTTCTTTACATTGACGGAACCAGGTTTGTACATTTTTTTCTCCTCGTTTCCTATAGTAAATAGATCTTTTTTGTTGCAGTCATTTAGGTAAATCCATGCTTCATCAAGGGTCACAATGCATTTCCATTTATCTCTTGCTAAATGGTTTTCATACAGGATTCTACAAAATGTTTTGCGTTCAGCCACAATCCCTCGGAAAAAGCTGGTGAACATTATGATTTTTAGCTTTTTTAAGTTGTAAATCTTGATGTATTATTATATTTATTGTTGCTACAGATGTATCTAAAGACTTTGCAATTGATTTCTGTGTTGATGGATTTTCTCTTGTTACCAGCAATTTCACTTTAGGAACATTTGAAACAGTACGTACTTTTTATGGATACTCGTTGGAGTCTTCTTTCCATGTAGAAATAATGATTGACGGTTTTTACCTGTCGGATTAATAATGTTGCTTATTTTGCATATAGTAATTTTAATATCATGCATTTCACAACGTTTTTGAATCCTGGAATAAGAATATTTCTCTTCGGAAAGGGCAAAAACATATCCCTTAATCCACAGCTTGTTTACATGCTACATTTTGAAAGAACAATGAATTTAAAAGTGGCAGAAGATATTTCTCCTTTCAAAAAATAAGCTGTTGCCAAAATTTTTTATTTCAAAACATTTACTTTTTTTAAATTCTTAATCAAAATTGTTCTAAAAATGTGTTAACACCCTCTGTATTTCATTGTTACTGAGATACATTTTCTTATTATTCACAGATCATTAATATAGAATGTCAAGTTGAGAAGAAAGAGCATTTTTGACACCTTCTTTTTTCTTGCAATCAATGTTCTAAGACCACAGAAACTGATCTCAATATTTGTGCTATGTGTGGAGTGGGTTCTGCAGATGAAAGAACAGCCCTTAATTGGTATCCTAAGTTCAGAAAAATTTTGATCTCAATGACGCACCTCATTCTAGCCGTTCAGTAGAGCTCGAAATACTTGTTGAACTTTGGGAAAACGATGTAAGAAACAAAGGAAAATACATTCCTGATTAACTACTTGTATATGTTTATTGAAAAAAAAATAACCTTTTAACAAACATTATTTAAAACTGCGGGAACTTAGTTTCAAACCCAATATATGTGAATAATTTTATTCTGATGTGCAGTTTTTGTTGACCAATTCATATTCTTTTATATTAATTTGTGCACTGATTCATATTTTGTGCACTAATTTATATCCTTTACTTTGCAACTATACAAACTGTTTTATTTTTGAGATGGAATCTAAAAGATATTATTATACATATTATAGCTTTTTACGAGTGAAATTTAAAGTTATACGAACGTTATTCATTTTTGAACTATCTGGGACTACAATTTTTAATTAAAATTATCTGGAACAATAAAATGGAAAAATATTTAATTTAATTGAAAGCTTGATTGTGTTATTTAAATAACATCTTTTTTTCTTCTTGTAGGAAAGATTGTGGTGGATAACTGATGAATCAGAAAAAAAAAAAAGAAATGTGAAATGCAGCTTGAAACTATAAAGAAATAGCATATAATGTACCAATCTTTTAAGATATTTAAGATTAATATGGTCATAAATAAAAACATTTATTTACATTTTGCAGTAATTTCCTGGGTTGTATTTATTTCTTTACATGTCTGTAAGCAATTTGAAAAACGGAAATATTTGCTAAAAGGTAAGTTATTACACATAATTCAGAATACTTAGTTAATCCAATTGTTTGACAAGACGATAAAAAATTAATTATGAGAATTAGCATTGCGCATGCGTAAAAGTTTTCTGAATTGCTGATAATGTATTTAAGTTACGTGGGAACTGGCTTTTACAATATATCTATGTTAAAAATATTCAAAAATAGTTTTATTTATTTTTGGTAGCTAAACTAATAAAAATTTTTTTTTTAAATTTCATCGATATTAGTAAAATTATATATCGAAAATTTATTTAGGTACTTGATGACTTTCGAAAAATGTATTAAAAATTAACAAAGGAAAACATCAAAATATTTCTCATTGTTGTGTATTCAAAAACTATTTTATAATCTTTAAAACTTATCTTTGCTACACACTAATAAATCTTGAAGATAAGTCAAAGGGACTTGTTTGAAGAATGAGTTTACGAACAGAACGTACTCTCTCTCTCTACATTTATTACGATAACATTCCACTAACACCAACACAGATTTTTGACAGCCCTGCCATTTTAAGACCACTGACTTAGCTCGGGGAATTCCAACCCCCCCCCCTTCGACATCGATAAGAGTCTGTACACCGAACACATGAAGGAGATAACCAGCTGTCTTCTGCACACTCAAGGTCATCTATTGTTCACCCCGTGGACACGACACCAACCAACGAGTTTACGAAAATTTAAAGAGCCATCAAAATTTATATTTTGCGATGATAGATTTAGGTTTAAAAAAGAAATAGCCATAGAATAAAGTTTATAAATCCAGTCTCATTTAAAATTACATATAAGGATCAAACATCTTATTTGTGAGTCAATTTTTAGAGACAGATATACATCTCTAATTAGAGACTCTAATTTAGGGACAGATGTACACCTTTAATTTTGTTCACCAGGAAAGAAATTTTTTTAATTTTATTCTTGCAGAGTAATTATTTTCTAATTAAATGCAACAAATTTTCTTAAAAATAAAAGAAATTTTCCTTTTATAAAAACAATAGTTATCAAAAATTTAACTACAAAAATGCTTATTAACTCAACCCTCTCAGGTGTCATATTCAAATTTTAATATATATGTATATAAGCTGAAAGTAAACAAATATATGAATATATGTGAATGTTGTTGCCTGTATATATTCACCATTATGATAAATATATATATATATATATATATATATATATATATATATATATATATATATATATATATATATATATATATATATATATATATTTAAATATATATATATATATATATATATATATATATATATATATATATATATATATATATATATATATATATATATTTAAATTAAATGCATTTTAATTTTTAAAAATTGTATATATTTTAATCAAAAATTTATTTTGGAGCTTTCATATTAGAAAATAACAGGAACTAAAAAGAAAAAGAACACGAAAAACTGTAAAAAAATAAAGTAGACCCTCAAAGCTTATAAAACATTAAAATATTGGATTTTTCCGCTAGTGCAATGCATGATTTCTTTCTCGAATTCCTTTCGTACAAACTCGCATACTTAAATAACTCTCAGATGAGTTTCTTGGTTCATCCACTCTTGACAAAGGGGCTTGCATTGAACTCAGCGGTCACCTGTTGAATGCGGCTTAATATGGATCTCCAAGTACTGCAAACATGCACAATTCATCCCTGTAACAAACTGTGTAAAATTGTTATAAACTGACAGCCAGATTATGAACTATTCAATTGCACAGATGACACAGTCGGATGAAGGGACATTTCAAAGTGCACATTGAATGAAATATTAGATAATATCACACATTTTTGCCACATTATGAGCTAAAAGCTTCTTTTAGAAAATGTGATAATATTTTTTTGTAATAGCATAGTGTTATTAAACATTAGCTTTTCAACTAACCGTAATTCAACTTAAGAGTGTGAAAATGATAGGGACAGAATACAACAAAATGTATAAATATCTTAATGTAACATAAAGGTTTTGTTATTCTGTTATATAATTGTTTATATATGTATATATATATATATATATATATATATATATATATATATATATATATATATATATTGTTTGTTGTTTCGTGTCTAGTGACTGTTAGACCATACCCTTGAGATTATTATCCCTCAAAAAACCTTTTTGACCCCTATAGAAACAAAGCCCCCCCAAGAGGCAAATCTGAAAAGAGAAGTCTAACCTTTTCGGTCGCAATATATATATATATATATATATATATATATATATATATATATATATATATATATATATATATATATATATATATATATATATATATATATATATATATATATATATATATATATATATATATATATATATATACATATACGTAGAAAAACCACATTTAAATGCAAGAAATATTATACGTTTTAAGATATTTTTTGCCGCTCAAATTGTCCAGTCCTGGGATCGAATCCCGGTTCGGGCATAGATGCACTCTCTCACTCCATCTAATCTGTCTTTGTCCTTTCCTTGCATGAATGAGGTGTGAAGAGTTGCCTACCCTATAAACGGGTCCCTATGGCATGTGTGTAGAGCAAAGTCGTACTTTCACCTTCATGGTGCTCTGACTAAAAAAGACGCTCCCAATCGACTTAATTCGCATAGCATAACGAGCTTGGCTTGTCCAAGTGTCATTAGTAAACAACAACGACAAGATATTTATATTTTGCAAAGTTACCTCTGATACTAAATTACCGAACAGGTAGCTGAAGTGTTAAAGCTGCGGCAGTGGGTTCAACAATTATAGGTTCAAATCCCTCTTTGGGCTCAGGTGTTTGCAGTTTTTCTGCATCCGTTGAGCAGCCAACTTTTGAGCTGCTTGGGTCAGTCAAGGAACTTGAGTGGGAGTTTTTCGGGAATCATCCTTCGAGGTTTTGGAATCTGTAAAAAGGCTGTTCCGGGAAGCAAAATATCATAAAAATTTCCTGCTCTTAGATTTATGTTTGTGGCACCAAAATAATAAATTTATATAAAATTAACTAAAATAAAAAGAGCTCACTATCATTAAATAAATAACTGATGAAAATAAAAAGTTAATGACTATATAATATAAAAATTTTGAATTAAAATAAAATAATAAATTAAGTTTTATAACCAAATTGAAATCACACTGCTTCTCTTAACCACACGATTTCTAAACATTTAAGATGCAAGTTTTCCAGTTTTCAAGTAAATATTTTTACATTCAAAATCTTCTCTCTGTTATTCTTACTTTAACAGGACACTAATATTAAGTAATTATTTTAAACTTGTAACTATGCAGTTACACACACACACACACACAAAGCAAGCTCTATAATTTTGATACAAAAGATAAATTGAACAAATGTCACTTTTATTATAGAAGTAGAAAATCAGATGCAAGGATTTAAAATTAGTTTATATGTAGTATGTAGGGGGTGATGTGCACATACAGAAATACCATTGCAACCAATTTCAGAATGCTAAACGAGCTCCAGTGGCTCTGTAGCTTCATGCCGCTTCCCGTAAGCTCCGCAAAGTGAAGCATCATTTGCCGTGGGCAGTGGTTGGGAGGGTGACCCTGTACCCTCCTTCACTGGGTTGCTGGAACTCCGTGGGTTGCGGACGTGTACACGTTAATAGGTGACGTCCAAACTCCTTCCGCTGGTGGGGCGTGGAAGTGGAGAGGAAAGTGCCAGATCAGGTGTGGCCTCGTCATCTGACCGTGGGTCAAAATTGCGGGGCACCTTAAAAAAGAGCAAAGTCGTTCTTTCACCCTCGTGGTGCTCTGATCCAAAAGAAAGACGTTCCCTATTGACTTATATAATTTGCACTGCCAAAAAGCATAGCCAGCTTGGCTTGTCCAAGTGTCATAAGCACACAACACAAGAATGCTAAACACATTTAACTGTGTTGATTTTGACAGCACTGGAATGAATCATTCTATATAAAAAAATCTAGACTTTATTTTTACTGTCCGTTTTTGAATGACGACGGCTTATTGCAAACAACAGTGAGAAATGGTGCCCATAGTCGAAATATAACGTTTTTATTAATATTTGAACATGATTTTTTTTAAATTCTTGGTCAAGCATTTATTTTTTTTATTTATTTATTCATCCTTTTATCTATAACAGTTTCTAAGTTATTTCTTTTCAAAACTCTAGAAATATAGAATTTCTAAGGAAATAACGTATACTGATGAATCACATATTAAAATATTAGAATGACTTTTTTGATTTCATATAAGATTCTTTTAATGGTTAGCAATAAGATGAGATTCTATTTTGCGATGTTTAAGAGCGTCGATGAGCCTTATTGCAGACAATTTTCTCATTATTTGTGAGTAAATAGTTGAAATTAAATTCAATTTTTTTAAATATTTTATTGATGATATTTTCTTATACATCTAAAAAGGCCTATTCATATTCTAAATAAAGGTCTATTCGGAATAAATCCTGTAGTTCAAGATATTGTTATTATTATATAATACTTATTTATATTAATTTTTTTTAAAATATATATTTTTAACTACAAGCAGAGTATATGAGTTCATAAGTAATTAAATCAGGAAATATTTATATAAAATTTAAATTATCATATTACAAAGTAAAGAGTTAAGAATATTCTAAGACTTGCACCTTTTGTATTTTTTATTTAATTCAAATTATCTGTCATTTTACCTTTAAATAACGAGGATGAATTTGGAGATGGTCCCCAAACATTCCAATTATCCCACACAAAGCAGATGCGCACACAAAACTTCGAAAATGTTGATGCGCATAGACTCTCTCAACACGATGCTCTTCAGGGAGGTTTGCACACATGAAGACTAGTTAAACTCCCGAACTCTGGCTTAAAGTGTATTTCAAAGCACTACAAACATCCTTTCCCAAAGAGGAGCTCGAACCCATGAACTGTTGAATTGAAGACAAGAGCGTTAACACTTCGGCTATCACTTGGGGAACGCAATTATTATTAATTGATACAAAATTAGGGGAAATAACTAATAAGAAATTAGTGATTTCCCCTACGTGTACTATAATTCCAATAATAATTTGACAAATATTACCCGTTATTTCTCACCTTAATTATTCCTTAAAAAATCCTCATACCACCTGTTTTAGATTAGTCTACTTCTTCTGCATTTCTTAAAAATTCAAACAATAAATTCTTAAATTGTTGCAACTGTTTTAGCATTAGTAATGCAAGCTTGGGTTTAATCAATTCATTTTTATCAGAATATTTCTGAAAATAAAAGTGGGCACTCAAATCAGTTGAAACAAAGACTGGTAAAAAGTCAACCAATGAAGGGGGGGGGACAGACAACCACGTCACCCTTTTTTTTTAACATCATATTGAATAGGTAAGGTCGACTTATGTTACTACGACAACTATTTTTTCTCCACCATACTCTAGTAGACTAACATTTAATTCAATAGAAAAATTACATAGTCCATCTCATTACAATAACACACTGCATGAGGTATCGAACCCGTTATCAGTCAGACATGAGAGTGATGCTCCTCTCAATAGGCTATTACGATCCTTTTCAAATAGAGACATGAAAATTTATTAATACACAATTTTATTAAAAAAAATTGAATTAAATGTTATTTAATCAATGAACAGCTCAATTTATAAATTGTGCTAGGCATTCACTGAATTTTTATTCAGTATTATTGCTAGTTTAATATAAATAATTTCAAAATTTATCTGAGGGCCATTGCGCATAAGTCTATAATTGCTCGATAAATGCACTCTAAATGAATGCAGTTCCTTATTGATGGCTCTACAGGCAGGAGTTATTCACTGTTTATGTGTGATGTACTTGCTTGGAGTTGTTTTAATATACAAAATTCTCAGAAGCCTGCTTTTCTCATGTAGGGACTAGACTATATGGAGAGGCATTTCTGCTTGCTTGTTGAGATCTTTCGGGTTCCTCACAAAATCACGGTTTCTATCATCAGCATTGGCACAACAGCCCTTTGTGGGCCTTGGCCTTCTTCAGAAGTCTCTGCCATTCTGCCCCTATTCTAGAAATCAACCTCCAGTTCTTGACTTTAAGTATGTTGAAGTCTTCTTCCAGGCAGTCCTTCCATCTCTTTTTGGTTCTTCCTCTTGGTCTACTACAAAAAGGGGTGGTGTTGAAGACCTTTAGGGATGTTCTCTCTGTACTCATTCTCATGAGGTGGCCTGCCCATCTCATTCTAGATAGTTTTATTGATTGAATGATGTCTTCTTCTCCATAGATTTTGTACAGTTTAAAGTTATAGCTTTTTCGCCAGGTATTATTTTCCAGGACAGCACCAAAAATAGTTCTTTGGACCTCTCTCTCAAAAATCGCCAATGTTTTCTCTTTCTTCATCGTCAAGGTCTATGTCTCTGAGACGTAGGTTAGAACTGGTTTAATCAAAATCTCTTGTATAACATTATTTTTGTCCTTTTCCTGATTAAGTGAGATTTCAAAAGAGGTCTTAGACCAAAGAAACATCGGTTTGCGGCAATGATCCTCTTTCTGATTTTAGGAGTGATGTCATTTTGGTAGTCGATCTCCAAACCCAAAATAGCTGAAGTTTCTCACAGACTGAAATTTAAATGTGACACGGTTTCTATACACGTAAATTATAAATTAAAAATATAAGGTTCGTCTCAAAATCACGGTTCTTATGCACGCGTAAATTATGAGTTAAAAATATAGGGTTCCTCACATAATCACGGTTCACCATTCCTATACATTTAAATTGTGAGTTTGAAATATACGGAACCTCACAAAATCACTAGTTCATAAAATATTTTTATTCTGCTCTCATATTTAATGTAAATATTACGAAGACATCCTTCCATCACATGATTTTTTGAATGTTTTAGTGAGCACCATGACCGTTTAAGGTGGTGTAAGTCATTTCATTAATGTCGGGCGTACTCGAGAACTTCAGAGAATATTTTTTATCGTAAACCATATTCATGTATCAGAATGATCACAGGAAGATTTACAAAAATTGAAAACTAACTGTATATTAGACCAAAGGGGTATCTTGGGATTCTTTCTTCGTTACTTTTATGAGTAAATCGTCTTCTTCTTTTAGAGTAGGGTTTGTATGTCATTGGGTACCTCTGCTTTTATCACCATTTTGTACTATTCACTCCAAACCCAATGTTTCCTAGTTCCAGTGGCTCGGGTCACCCACATTATTCATAAAGTGCGATAACCCTTTCATGGAGTCTAGGTGTCACTCTCTAGTATGGATGATGCCTAAAGAAGTTCATCTAGGGAGGGCAAGAGCCTCGCATTCGTAAAGGATACGCTTGGCCGTTTCCTCTTGCGTATGACATTTCCTGCAGATAGGGTCTTGCTGTCCCATTTTATGGAGGTGTTTTCTGAAAGAGTAGTGCCCAGTGATGAAGCCCACAATGAAACGTATCTTCTGAATAGAGCATCTTAGAATTTCAGAGGCAATCCTCACTGATGATCCACAGATCATACTTTTAGCGTGGGTTTGACCAGGAGTGTTGAGCCAAGCTTCATACAAAAATATCGTTAGTTTACAATATGAATTAATCTATAGAAACTTGTGAGAGATCCCGATTTAACTTTTAACTATTTTGTCATCTTTTGTTGATTACTCTAACTCAAACACAATCAAGTAAGACCTCGATGGTTTAGCTTTCATGACCCAGAAGTGATGGGTTCTACACTTGATGCAACCGAAAATTCCTCGCTTCACTAATCATTGCCAGGACATGCAAAATAGTTACAATGTCCTTGCAAAATAATGCAAAATAGGTACAAAATAGGGAGGGCAAGGGCCTCGCATTCGTTAAATGATATGTTTAGCCGTTTCCTCTCTTTATGAGTAAATGATACGATTCACAGCATTTACAAGGACTCCGTTAATTTCGGAAATTGCATGGTTTATGATCTATTCATGTAATGCTCAAGTTTACCAGACTATAGCAACGATACTTTTGGAATAGTTACCTTGGAAACTGCTGCATACCATGTCTCTTGAATTTAAAATGCTAACAACTTTGTAGGAAAATCGACCGACACACCAGACTAGTGACCACCCCATCATATGAGCCACACGATTTCCTAACATATATAGAATCTAAGACGATGCTACAACGATTCCAGCTTCGTATGGAGCTCCAGAGAACTTCTCAACCATACGGATATTATCAGAGAGGCTGATAGTGTCAATTTGCAGTATAAATTCATCGATGATACATATTTAGCCAATTTTATTTGTAATTATTATAAAAAAATCGAAAGAAACACGTATATTGTTTTGTCCGAATCTGTAACAATTTCAGATTGAACTGCAAAATCCGAAGTTTAGTGGAAAGGTAATTGCATGTTGCATACGAGGGTCATTCTGAAATTTTTGAGATACAACTAGGTTTTTAAAGTTATACTTATAAAATTTTAGGTGTGTTCAAAGTAGTCTCCTCCAGCATCAATGCACCTTTGTAGACTAATTTTCGACAGATTAAATCCCTCAAGCCATTCATTTCTTCGAATACATAAAAAAATGCATATATAGCCACATCAATCTCTTTTTCTGAATGAAAACGACGTCCACGTAAGTTCTTTTTTAGATTGAAGAATAACCAAAAGTCGCACATAGCTAGATCAGGTGATTACGGCGGATGTTCGATCACTTTAATTTGTTTTTGTTTAAGAAACTCAACTGTTAATCCGGCTGTATGTGAAGATGCATTGTCATGGTGAAGCATTAGTCCCCTAACATTCAGTTCTCGTAGAATTTCTGAAAGACATTTAATGGTATACCAGTTTGCTGTTACTGTCTTCTGTCCTTCCAACTTGATGGTTTTGACCCATCCCGGATGGTTTGATACATCACTTTTTTCAGTGCGCATTGTTTTTTCACCATTGTCGGCATGGGATTATCTTCAAAGACCCATGCTTTGCTTTCATGACGTGTTGGAAGGTCAAAAAACGGCATGTACGTTTCATCACCTGTTACAATTTTAGAAATGATGCGGTGGTCACCATCATTCAGCATACTAAGAGTTTTTTTACTGATTCTCCTCGTTTTGATGCTCAGTTAGATAATGGGGAACCCAACGGCAAACTACTTTTTTCATATGTAATTCTTCATGAATGATTTTGTATATGGCTGCGGATCCAATGTTAAGTTCCTTCTGTATCATTTGATAGGTACAGCGATTATCATCCATTCACATTTTTCGTATGGCCGACACATTATCCGGGATGACTGCCGACGGCGGCCTTCCTGTGTGTTCTTCATCCTGAAAAAAATTGCAACCTCTTCTAAATTCTCTAAACCATCTGAATACAGTAGCACGAGCTGGAGATTCATCGCCCAATGCTAATTGCAACCGTTGAACGCATTCTTCTTGATTGAATCCTGCTTTGAAATCGTAGAAAATCATAGCGCGAAAATGTTCTCGCGTCAACTCCATTTTCTCTTCTGTTTAAAATTTATTCCTCACTAAACAAGTTGAAGTCAGTAAAATATCGTCTTCTGTGTTAAAATACTTTGTACTTTAAAATTAAACCGTTATTTTTATTTTGTAAATTCTCATCTGCGCGTATCTCAAAAATTTCAGTGTAACCCTCGTATATATTGAATGCAAGCTCCAGTATCTCAGTGGCTGTATGCCGCTTACCGTTAAGCTCAGCGAAGTGAAGCATCATTTGCTGTGGGCAGTGATTGGGAATGACGTCACACGCTCCTTCACTGGGTTGCTGGAGCTACGTGGGTTGGGACGTGTCCACGTTTATCTGTGACTTGATGACTGGATGATCATCCAGTCATCTGACCGTGGTTCAGAATGGCGAAGCTCCTGGTGATGAGAGAGTATTCTAAACACGTTAAACTTAAGTTACAGTCCCGGACCCAACTGCACCATTATGTATGTATAAACATAGGAAACCTAAACAAAACATAAGAGTGTCTTAACTAGTATTATTTTATAATAATAGTCATACATCCACATTTTTAATGATATATATTTCTCTGAAAGCCAATAAAAATGACTCTAGAAAATTTATCTTTTAAAAATATTTTTATAAAGTGTAAATATCATATCATATTATCTGAATTCTTTTTACCAAATTTATATAAAAATGTTGCAAAAGTTTTTTTTATCATTATTGTAAATTATTTTTCATCACATTATTACTTTATTAATATGATCTCTCGAGCGTATTCTGAAATATACATTAAAACATATTTCTGTATTTTTCTAATTTTGGATACTTATTATTTTCTTTCAAACCAATTATAAAATCTTGCTTATTCACTTATAAATGTAATCTCATTCATTAATATTTACTTAAATCTGTACAGCACACGATTTTTCAACTTGATATTTCGCTACGCAAAAAGTTAAATTAAACATTTTCATTTGTCTTACATCTTCTTTTGATATTTCAATTCCTTTTTCAATACTTTCTTCACTTCTTACAATGCTTGTATTTTGTCTTTGCATGCAATTGTTATACACTAAATAACTTTTTCTTTTTAAATACTTTATCATTTTTAAGCAAATTATATAGCTAAGTGTATTTATTTTTTTCAGTTATAAAATGTTCAATTTCTTTGCTTTGGCGTCCTTTTAATTTATGCTAATTACAATAAAATTTCTGCATCTTTTTTCTTACTTCAAAAAGGTTAATAATGTACATAAACTTGTGTATTTTTAATTTATTCTTTAAAATCTGTACACAAATAAATTTGCAACAACTTTTGCTTTGTTCTCTGTTCCCCCTGATGAGAAGTTTTCATTCCAATCATTTTCTTAATGTTCATATTTTTAATTTACATGTTGTTAGTTTCAATTTTAAATGATTTCCAACAACAAATTTTAATTTTTATGATTTTATTTCTTTCATAAAATCCGGAATAACTTTTAAGTAATTTGTTTTGTTCTTGTCGAAAACTTTTCCATACTTAAAAATGGTTTTATACATTTCTTATATTATTATCACTATGAACATGCCTCAATTTGATGCATTTAAGAGAAAAACAACAATTTAAAATATGTATATATATATATATATATATATATATATATATATATATATATATATATATATATATATATATATATATATATATATATATATATATATATATATATATATATATATATATATATGATATCTGTAATTAGTAGTGGGTTGGTTCCACTCTCTCTGCTGTGAAATAAGTCCGCAACCGTAGAAAGAACGAAACGGTGCTTGTGAACTGGGTTTTCGTACAAAAGCCGCGGGGAATAAATGCAGAATAGTAAAGTAATCTTGTTGTAAGATATTACTGAATAAGAAAGATAATATAATATAATATATATATATATATATATATATATATATATATATATATATATATATATATATATATATATATATATGATATCAGTAATCAGTAGTGGGTTGGTTCCACTCTCTCTGCTGTGAAATAAGTCCGCAACCGTAGAAAGAACGAAACGGTGCTTGTGAACTGGGTTTTCGTACAAAAGCCGCGGGGAATAAATGCAGAATAGTAAAGTAATCTTGTTGTAAGATATTACTGAATAAGAAAGATAATATATATATATATATATATATATATATATATATATATATATATATATATATATATATATATATATATGATATCAGTAATCAGTAGTGGGTTGGTTCCACTCTCTCTGCTGTGAAATAAGTCCGCAACCGTAGAAAGAACGAAACGGTGCTTGTGAACTGGGTTTTCGTACAAAAGCCGCGGGGAATAAATGCAGAATAGTAAAGTAATCTTGTTGTAAGATATTACTGAATAAGAAAGATAATATAATATAATATATATATATATATATATATATATATATATATATATATATATATATATATATATATATATATATATATATATATATGATATCAGTAATCAGTAGTGGGTTGGTTCCACTCTCTCTGCTGTGAAATAAGTCCGCAACCGTAGAAAGAACGAAACGGTGCTTGTGAACTGGGTTTTCGTACAAAAGCCGCGGGGAATAAATGCAGAATAGTAAAGTAATCTTGTTGTAAGATATTACTGAATAAGAAAGATAATATAATATAATATATATATATATATATAATATATATATATATATATATATATATATATATATATATATATATATATATATGATATCAGTAATCAGTAGTGGGTTGGTTCCACTCTCTCTGCTGTGAAATAAGTCCGCAACCGTAGAAAGAACGAAACGGTGCTTGTGAACTGGGTTTTCGTACAAAAGCCGCGGGGAATAAATGCAGAATAGTAAAGTAATCTTGTTGTAAGATATTACTGAATAAGAAAGATAATATAATATATATATATATATATATATATATATATATATATATATATATATATATATATATATATATATATATATATATTATGTATATATATAATGGGATGGGGAGTGGCCAAGGCGTAATTTAATTAATTAACAATTCTTATATAAGGCCTGCTATTTAATTAACATACATTTACAAATACAAATATATATAAGTTTGAGATATTTACAATTAATCGTCTTAATATAGAATGAAATTTAAAGTTTATGTTTAAAGTTATGGGGAACAAGAGCAGTCATCTTGCTGCTATCGAAAAGGAACGTCTTTTTAAAACCTTTCGTCTTAGGGCTTTTTTTCTCTTCTCCTCCGCTCACTGGGGAAGCTGTTGCGCCTCTCGAGCTCCTTCTCAAGTGGGCACTTGAAATAGTGACGTCGGCTATTAAGTGGTTCACCCACCACACACACACACACGCAAACACACAGATATATATATATATATATATATATATATATATATATATATATATATATATATATAATGTCGTGAAAACAACAAGTATTTATATATCCTTAAAACGAAGGAAGCCTTCATAGAAAATTTGCCTTCCAAAAAACATTGTTGTTGCAAGTCAATCTCAAGCAAATTCGAAATCAAAATTTAACTTATGCTTCAAAAGAAACTAAAAGAAAATAGTTATCATAATGTAGGTCAAAGTCATTCTTTAATGAAGAAAATGACATAGCACTTTTTTTATTTGTAGATCATGAAAAAAACATAGTTAAAATTAAATTAGCTTGCAAATTGTTATTGAATGGAATAGTAGAAAATTATAAAAAAAATCACTTGATATCTTTTCAATATAGTGTTGAAACTATAAGCAATTCTTATATTTTAATGCATATGAGTTAGTAAAAATTTTTTATTGTATTTACTTCAAAGTAGGAACTCTTTTTCACTCCCCGCTGAGTGCATTTCCGACTTTGGCCATTTGTGTGCTTCCTTTCCTCCAAATATACTATTATTGAATTTTGTGCAGTAGTGAAGCACTTAATTAATGTTGATGTCGATGAAAATTCTCGAGTTGTCTTTATTTTTCCCTTATTGAAAATAATCCATTAAGTAGTTTTTTGTTGTACTTTCAAGATATAAGTGACTCTGAGTTGCATTTCAAGAATTGCACCAGAGCACTCATTGACTTGAAGCTATCGGGATTTGATTGGCTAAGGAATTTTTTGTCCTCTTTGAACCAATCAAAAATCCAGGTTTTAGACGAATAACATAAGCAGCAAGATTAATTGTCCTTCCGTCGAGGCATATATACATAGCGGTGCAGTCGAGTCACGGAAGGTACATCACGGTTAACGGGCTTGGGATACTCGCCCATCACAAAGCGTCTCGTCATTTCGAACCACAGTCAAGTGACGAGGTCACACCTGAGCTGTCTCTCACCTCTGCATGTCCACGGCACACCAACTGCCTAAAGGTATAGTAATTTGAACAGTTCAGGTGTCCTGTATATAATATCTATAAAAAATATATATATATATATATATATATATATATATATATATATATATATATATATATATATATATATATATATATATATATATATATATATATATATATATATATATATATATATATATATATGACACTGGAGATGTCCAGTGAGCAGGTGCGCCGTCATGTTGAAACCATAGATTCTTAAGATTACACAACGGCAGGCTCTCCAGAAAATATAGTATTCCTGTAGAGTGCTTTAAAATGGCAAGGCGTATGGTGGACTTATCCATTAACCAAACGCACTTTCTTACTCACTTATTTATTGAAATATTCAGACTCATTTTGCATTATTACTTATCATGACCATTTAAAGTGTAATTATCATTATTAATCTTTTGTTGATGATAACTAGTTCTTAGATATGCATAAAAAATCTGCTATAAAATTCATTACGAGAAAAATGCACTATAAATGGAAATAAAATAGCAGTGTGGCTATAAGTTTTTCAACTTCTTTTATTATGAGAAAGTTTTTTATTGATGGGAACAACTGTGGATGCTTAACGTTAGATTTCTGGTCTTCATTTTCAACAACAGTGCACTGACCACTCTGACATTGGGCTTGGATGTTTGTATTGGCTCAAAATGAGATTTAAGCTGTATATCCCCCTCTAATTAGTCCTCGTGTGAAAAAAAATTATCTTTAAGCGATAAAGAAACCAAATTGAAATCACCAATCCGTAAAAGAATCGATAGTTTTGGCACTCATTATAGACAGAGGGAAATTATTATGTCTTCTTCAAGCATTTCCTGTTGGTTGGAATATTTTGTAAGCAGTGGGATGCATTCCCTCATTGAACAAAACTCAAATTCATTTTACAGGCAAGAGAAATTGAGCATTCTTATCTCAGTGTTCAATAAAGTGGTAGAACCCTCCTCTTTGGAATTGAGGATTCAGATCCTCCCTTCCAAAGAAGAGTGTTCTATCACTAAGTCTTTTCCAGAGTAGTTCATACATTTCAAGTAAAATGCGCATGAATTCGTTGTCATCGGTTTTAGTGGTTTTGCTCATCTACTCCCTGGGGAGATTGGTTTCTGTCGGTGACAAGCTATAATCAAAATACAGCCCCAAAAATATATTAAGAATAGTGTGTAAAATAGGAATGGTCTGATATATAGTCATCACTAAAAGAAGTAGTGACTCTGTATCAAGTTCAATAATGACTTTTTTCATTTTGTGAAATTTTATTTTGACTAGTGTCATTCATTTGTGTTTCATATCATATTTGAATATCATTTACAAGACTATTTTAAAAATTCGATTATAGGATATGTATTTGACATAAAAGTTAGGGCTGCCATAAAATTTCAAATAAAAAGAAAAAATGAGTTGTTAAAAAATTAAAATGTAAACAATTAGAAAGTCTGTAATAATTAGTTATATTATTTATGTAATTCAGATTTTTATTCAAATTGTGATGCTGAAACCCCATTGCCAGATATATTCAAGAACAGCAGTCTTTATATTTGAGCTAATTGAACACTATCATGAAAACAGGTGGCGCAATGGTCGTGTTTCGTGCTCCCATGGACTATGTTCGATCCTCATGCTGGGCAAGGTGGCAGCCTTTCATCCCTTCAGTGGGTCGATAAACTAAGTACCAACCATACTTGGGAACTAAACACTGCTTCGCATTAAACTGTTATGCCACAGGTTTTCCATATATATATATATATATATATATATATATATATATATATATATATATATATATATATATATATATATATAAATATATAAATATATATATAAGCTGGGCTGACCCTCCTGCTCACTCTTAGTAATTCCAAAGACATCCTGGAGCCGCCACAACATTTAAGGGCTCCAGAGTACATCAGACGACACTGTCTCGACTTTCTTCTGGTCACTTGAAGTGTATGATCTTTGAGGACGGTGAAAGAAAATAGCTATCATGGCCCAAGTGCGACAATGCTCCGTTTTGCCCGCAACACATCTTGAAGTGCTTGGGGTTTTCTCGTGAAGAGGCTGTGAACAGTCCACATCTGCTTTTGGACTTTTTGGCTGTCTATGATCTCATGGATCTGGTCTACTTCCACTAGATCAGATGGGGATTAGTCGCACCACCATATATATATATATATATATATATATATATATATATATATATATATATATATATATATATATATATATATATATATATATATATATATATATATATATATATATAATAAAATTTTTTAGGTAATAAAAATTTCAATAAGCAATTTAAATATTCAATAAATTGTCGTATTTTTCATTGAATTAGTTGAATAAGACTATTTTTTCTAATTTTTTTTCTTTCAAAAGTTTATACATTTTGTTTGCTATTTCTATTTTGATTTTATATAATTGTGAACTTTGAAAAATAATGAGTTTCACTTAATGATTACTGCTTTTCACTAAGATTTTTAAAACTATGAATATGATAGATCTAGACCCACATTCTAAATTCAGTTTCAGCAGATATTTAAAATATACGAAGAAATGTAAACTATCTTCTTTTGCAGCTTAAAAAAAGAGATTTTTACTAACAAATAATTCAAATAAATTTAACGTAATTTTTTTCCCTAAAAAAAATTATGCATTATATAAAACACATAGAGTATCGCTTAACATACCTGTAAACCTTGACTAACTACTGGGTTTGGTTCTTTTTTATTATCGTTAGCAATTTATGATCTAAAATGTTAGCTTGAAAGCCAGTCCTTAAGAATTTTTGTTTTAAGAGGCAATGGAATTTAGGGAATACAGAGATATGTAGAACACATTACTTTATTATAACTAGATTCATGCTTTATAATATTTGAACACTGCATAAAAAATAGAAAGTAATATTTTTATATGTCAAATTTACTTAAAGTTTTACATATTTTAATAATTAACTAAAATATAACAAATATATAATTATAATATTGTAAGGATGGAATAACAAATTGTGATATACAATATTCTATTATTGATGTTTATTTATGAAATAGTTTATTAATTTTAACAAATCGTTCAAGCATTTTAACTTTAGATACTAGATGACAGCACTATTTATATTATATTAAAGAACTTAAAAAAAATTGTTCGAGTAATACAATTGTGACATATAAATTAATATGAACATTGGATAAATGTATATTATTTTTAACATTAAATTATAATTTCCATAGCCTTGTTTTTCATTCAGCAATCTAATAATTTGTATATAATTAAAGAATAAAAATATTATTTGATTACTCATTAACTTAATGCTTGATCAATATTAGTTTACATAGAATATTGTAGATGGCAGCATCAAACTAGAAGAAAGAACACTGGAAAAAGTTCTTTAAATCAAATTGATGTTATTTAAAAATTTAAGGTGGGTGATGACAATTTTATTTTTAATATCCAATAATATAAAATTTTTGTAATTACTGGAGTTAATGATCTATTAAATAATCTGCTACAAAAGAAAGGTGAAGTTATTTTAAATTATCATTTTATTTTTATATTGTTTTCCGTTTATTCTATTGTTAATAGAGGGAGTACTACAGAAATATACGAATAAGATGTATGTTTTATTAGTGAATTTCAATGAGTTTTTTAGACAACATGTTCTTATTTATTACATCAAATCATGAATTCTGTAGTGTGATTAACATAAACATATTTCCTTACGAATAACACTGGTGAGTTTCGAAGAAATTATTTTAAATAAAGATCCCATTAAATAACTATAAATGGAATTTTAAAATAAGTTATTTTTATATGAACGGTGAACACGTTATCCGGTATATACAGGAGAGTTATCCCTTTAAGGATCAAATTGCGAAGAGCGTCACAAATATAGTTTGTATTAAACTAGTGTAATGTTTTTTATACAAAATAAACTTACATTTAATCTACTCTAAAATATCAGTAGAGATTTCAGATGATCCCAGGAAACAAATCTTCTAAAAATATTTTGATCTAAGCTTCAGTTTCTCCAGAATTCAAGTGATTGAAAAATTATTTGTATTTAACATGTACCAAAATATTAGTTTTTTTTTAATTTGAATAATTTGAAAACATGCTTCTAAAATCCAAGGGAACGCAGCTGTAAAATGCATACCATTATTATGGAAGTGAAACAAACGGCCGTTTTTGAATAAAATCATTTGCCGCAAACAACCTTTCCTCTCTCTGGATTATATTCATCATCGTCAGCATTGCCACGACAGCCCTTTGTGGGCTTTGGTCTTCTTCAGAAATCTCTGCCATTCCGCCCCTTTACTAGAAATCGACCTCCAGTTCTTGACTTTAAGTATGTTGAAGTCTTCTTCCAGGCAGTCCTTCCATCTCTTTTTGGGTCTTCCTCTTGGTCTACTACAGAAAGGGGTGGTGTTAAAGACCTTTATGGGTGTTCCCTCTGTACTCATTCTCATGAGGTGGCCTGCCCATCTCATTCTAGATAGTTTTATTGATTGAATGATGTCTTCTTCTCCATAGATTTTGTACAGTTCAAAGTTATACCTTTTTCACCAGGTGTTATTTTCCAGGACAGCACCAAAAATAGTTCTTAGGACCTTTCTCTCAAAAATCGCCAATGTTTTCTCTTCCTTCATCATCAAGGTCCATGTCTCTGAGGCGTAGGTTAGAACTGGTTAAATCAATGTCTTGTATAACTTTACTTTTGTCCTTCTACTGATTAGGTGAGATTTCAAAAGAGGTCTTAGACCAAAGAAACAACGGTTTGCGGCAATGATCCTCTTTCTGATTTTAGGAGTGATGCCATTTTGGTAATCAATTTCCGAGCCAAATAGCTGAAGTTTCTCACAGACGGAAACTTAAATGTGCCGATCTGAGTTATATTAAAACGTGGTAAATTGGCCTCATATGATTATTTAAGTGTTCTTATATCTATCTATCTCTCAACCTTAATATATCACCAGGAAGAGAATTTTGGTACCAGGTAGGTTGACGACTATATAGATTCTGAACAAGAGGATTTCTGATTAGATTAGCGGAGATCAAACGAAATCTTATCCGCTACTAATAGATTTTTTTGTAGTCCTAAGCCACGATTACTGTAAGGGAGTATGCGGTGTACCTCTGAAAAGTAGAGACGGTGGACCTTAAATTTAATATTCTGAGAAGATTTCGAACCACATCACTCTAACTTTAAGTTTCGATCTTCTTTAATAAAATTTGGCCCCATGTCATGACAGATGCATCTATTCTTCCTAAACTAGTACGTACACTAAAAGAATGACGGAATTTTCCTAACTTAAGGAGATATTTTTTGTAGTATCCACCTTCCCATTATAATAGTTTTGAGAAAAAGAAATAAATTATTTTTCCTGTAGGGATCGATATCTAATAAAGCATCGGTCCAAGAATTTCAGGCGTATGATCGTTGGAAAGGTGACATTTCCCACTAAAAAAATTCTTTTTGAATGGTCCAATCATTTAGGAGTTACAGGGTATGGAGAGAAAATTCGATACATTTTACTGATCTTCTTTGATAAAGGTGAAAATACAAACCAGGCGGTGTAAATTGTGGTCCCGATAACAGCCAACTGCGTGCAGTTTTGTTTCTCGAGATTTTTTACAGATAGTTGTGATATTAAAGATAGAACTCGCACAGGTGAACTCGTCGTCCTAAATGTCGATAAAATCACAGAAATGACCTAATTTGATCGGTATATTAGCTATCATATGAGGGTTGCCTTTTAAGTTTCTACAAAATTAGAAAGAAAAAGATTTTTAGGAACAAACTATTTTATTTCTTTTTAAATTATTCGCCTTTAAGATTTATACACTTTTTCATCCGTTCAAACAAGTTCTTGAAACAGTTTTTCCACTCTGAAGTTTATATCCCAGAAACATGGTTTTGAAAAGTATCAACAGCTTCTTCAGGTGATGAAAATCGCTGCCCACGCATTTTTTATTTGACATAAGGGAACAAGAAAAAGTCATTAGGGGACAAATCAGGAGAATATGGGCAATGAGAC
This sequence comes from Latrodectus hesperus, assembly GCA_037975125.1. Taxonomy (NCBI): domain Eukaryota; kingdom Metazoa; phylum Arthropoda; class Arachnida; order Araneae; family Theridiidae; genus Latrodectus; species Latrodectus hesperus. The sequence goes on along the minus strand of CM075855.1, from coordinate 94,273,455 downwards.
ATTAATTCGATATTTTTATCCTTCAAATAATCAATTGTTTGATGTGCTGTGTGGGAGCTGGCGTTGTCGTGATGAAGAATGATACGGCTGTTTTTGTTGTTTTTCCTGATTTCGTTGATGACTTTTGGCAAACAATTTTCTATATACGATTTAACGTTAACAGTTTTTCGATCCTCTTAAGGAATGGTTGCGGTATGTCCCGTAAGGCCGAAGAAACAAGCAATCATTTTCTTGGAAGTTCTTCATGAACGAACAGCTTTACCCCTCAAGTCATGCAGGCCGCCTCAAAGAGTGCTCTTGTAGCCAGCGAAGGGGTGTATCTGGGCGGAACGGGTGAAGTACGTCGGGAGATTAATCTCCTGGTAGGGTCACCCAAGGCGTGAAGGCCGTTCTAATATGCTCAGCTAAGGTCTGCAGGCATAGGAGCCAAGTCAGACTTCTACCTTAGGTTCTAACATAGGACAAGGTGCTCCAGGTCTCCGGATCAACAGAAGCTGTCAAATTTTCCCCTTTATCCTTGCAAAGGCTGCCGCCAGTAATTCTTTGAACCCGGAAGATCGCATGGCACTAACACCATAAGAAATCTCTTCCATTACTAAACAACTTACTCCTAAAACCTGGGCTGACCCTCCTGCTCACCCTTGGCACTTCCAAAGACATCCTGAAGCCGCCACAACATTTAAGGACTCCAGAGTACATAAGACGACACTGTCTCGACTTTCTACTGGCCACTTGAAGTGTATGATCTTTGAAGACGGTGAAAGAAAATACCCAACATGCCCCAAGTGCGACAATGCTCCGTTTTGCCCACAACACATCTTGAAGTGTTTGCGGTTTTCTCGTGAGGAGGCTGTGAAAAGTCCACATCTGTTTTTGGACTTCTTGGCTGTCTATGATCTCATGATCTGGTCTATTGGAACTAGACCAGATGGGGATTAGTCCCACCCACCTACACCACCCACAACTTTCATATTTTTCGGTTCATTTTGAAACATCCAAACAGTGGATTGTTATTTAGTTTCAAGCATATACGAATGTATCCAAGTTTTATGATCTATAACGATGTTGTATACCAATTTGCTGTTACCAATTTGAATTTTTTTTATCATTTCTTTACACCAATTTTCACGAATCTCTTTTTGAGCTTCTGTCAATGTGTGCGAAATCTATCTGGAACAAATCTTTTTAACAGTTAAATGTTCATGCAAAATTGAATGTATTGCAGACTGTGATATGTCAAGAGATGCTTCTATCTCACGATACGTGACATGCCGATCTTCTTCAATCATCTTGCGCATCGATGTTGTTTGGAATCACTACCGATTTTGGTCATCCTTCACGAGATTCATCACTGACGGACGCACAACCACGACGAAATTCCGCAACCAAATTGTAAACAGTCTTTTCTGATGGCGCTTCTTTACTAAAAGCAGCGCGAAGCGATTCTAGGCATTCTTGTCGAGTGAGGCCTTTTTTAAAATCATAAAAAATCATCCAACGGAAACCTTCAAGAATAATTTCCATTTATAGAACTTACTTGCTTCTTTATAACACTCACTATAAACAAACTATGCAGATGATTTCTAAGATGCCACTGATTCCAAAAGAGGAAAAAAAAATGTGAATTCTATAAATATCCGGAAAACAAATTTCAGTAGCGCCCTCTATTGTTCGTTTGTAAAAACATAACAGGCAACTCTCGTACCATCACCCAAAAGCTAAACATCAGGCTCAAAACAGCTTAAAATTATTTGACAAAACGAACCAAAAACATATAAAATATAGTCTTGAAGTTCACGAAAAAATAATGGATTTCTTTTTTCTCAACCATTACTACTTGACAAAGAGACAGCCATTACTTTTTAGAGAATGAAAATATCACTTTTATTTGAATTTTTTATATATATATAAAACTATATAAATTGCAATTTTGAAACTAATATATTTTTTGCAGTATTGTATATTTTTATTTAAAATAAAAAAATTTTATAAATTAAAAAATATAATATCTTTAAATTCGCACAATGGTGTAATGGACAAGACAACAGCGCCAATTACAAAAATCGCCGAGAGAAGTGGAATTTTGTAGTACACGGAAATGTTCTCAGATAAATTTGTTTTTAATAAGTTCCTATAAAGTTTCAATGTTTTAGACCTAGCGTTTAGTTTTCTGTAACAGTTTAAAGATATTTAAAAACATTATAGATTTCAGCGTGAAATTTTTGCTTTTCTGTTTAACCAGTTACAATATAAAATTAAATCTGTATATTATAAGAACCAAATTTAGCATGTAATAGTTTAATTAATCTAAAAATTTATTTGTATTATTTGAACTTAAAAATTTACGCAGAAATTAAATTTATATTTTAATTTTATTTAAAATAATATAAATTACTATAAAGTTCTACATAACCAACTAAAACTTAAATTAAATTTAAACATCACTAAACCTAAATTTTACTACACTTTAATTGAAATATAAAATTATTTCTTATTTAATAAAATAAATTATAATACATTTTTATACGGTTAAAATTTAAATAAAATATTGATACCGGATTATTAAAATATAATTTAGATAAAACAATCTGAAGTTTTTTAAAAGACATAAAATCAGGTTTATTTTATGAAATAAACTGTTCTATTAATTTTAGCTGTGCCAAATATTGAAATAGTTACGATATCAATTTGAAATTATTTTTTAATTTTTAGCACAGCCTAAAATGCAGCAACATTTTTTTCGTAAAAGAATTTTGACTTTATCCTTTTTAAATAATCTGAGATTGTTTTTGATTATGTTTCCATTAAATAAATAACTATTTATTAAAGTACATGTGAACCGTATTTAAAGACATAATTCTATTTTTTTTGGATATGTAATTTTTTATTTTTAATTTTTTATTATTGTTTTGTGGATATATAATTATTTCATAATGTCTTTTATTTAAAAAAATCATAAAAACTTATAAATTATTTTTTTAAATTAATTCAATTTAATTCAAACTATAACAACTGCTTATTTTTTTAAATATTCAAGAAATAATTACCCTTTACTGAAGTCATGTAATTTTATTAAACTTAATTTAGAGAGTAAAAATTTCTAGACCTGCCATTTATAAGATTTAAATATAACAATTTATATATTCATGTAAATTTTTTTCATACTGATTATTTTTATCTCGCTAGGGATGAAAGAAATTACTTCATTCGCCACTAGATGACACTACCACTGCATTTAGTGGGTAGTGAGCTTTTTGATTTATGACGTTTATTAGACGGAAATATTCATAAGGATTTTTAAAGATGAATTTGATTTTATGTTTACAGCAGTAAGAAAGGAATTGCAGTTAAATCTCTATAACACGAATATCTTTACTTCAAATGCCTCCGTTGCTCGAAAAAAATTCCGTATCAAAAATACTCATACGCATTCTTCATTAATAATTGCAGTACTTCCATAGTTGAAAATCTCTTTATACATAAAATGTTTAAATTTCTCTTGGATATCAAGGTATTGAATGTTAATTATGAATATATTTTTATTTGTTAATATGTCTGCTTATTTTGTAATAATTTGATTATTTGTGACATGGAAAATAAATAATTAATAATAATTATTTTTAAACATGTTAAGTGTTCACTTTCATTTTGTGCAAACTCATAATCGCTAAAATAATTTTTACTTTAAAATTCCAAAAAATTTCATAATATTTTTTATATCTTATAAATATTTTTACTGTCATATATGTCCACTTCTAAGTTTTAAGTTGTAATTTTTTTATAAATCATATCGATAAAAAGCGGCGTGGATGATCCCTATTTGAAATACTTGCCTGTTACCATAAGCCACGTGACTATGAAACCATGATCAGGTGACAGGTAACACATGAGCTGGCATCCTTCTCTCCACATCCACGCCACACCAGCGGAAGGACTTTGGACATCATGGATTAACGCACAACCCATGAAGATGCAGCAGCCCAGCAGGAGGTCACGCTTTCAGTAAGTGATGCTTCACTTTGTTGGTCTTACGGGCAGCCGCATCAAGTCAGTTAAGTTCTTATTACAGAAGTTGCCACACCCAAGAGCAAGTTACTTATTAGAAAATGGTAATTTCTTGAAATACTTGAATATATAGTCTATTAATTGTTCACGCATTAACATCCTAAAAATCTGCTAACTATAAATGCGTTTGATTACTGAATATATGAAATCAAACCTGTGACATTTTACAGCAAAAAAGCTTGGGATCGTAATTAGTTTATTCTTCGCCTTTGAAAATTGAACTCAACTAAAAGTTTCTATTTAATAGGTGATTCTAAGTATTGTGACATCTCAGGTATCGACCTCGGCTATTGATCGGGAATCGGATTTTCAATAATCTGTGAAAGGAACAATGGCGTTTTCGGCATTATTTTGGTCCAAGTTCATACTTCATCAGCAAGACTGTAAAAAGAGGCGATAAAAAATGTAGCCAAACTGACAGAGATTAGTGTCAAAGTTTTTCGGATTCTGGTGATAATCCTACTGATATTTATGCTCAAGTTTATTTAAATGTATAGATTTGGTAAAAGGAAAACCAAGTGAAAACAATAAAGAAGTGCGAACATCAGCGTCAAGGCCTTTTGGTGGATTCCTGAAAAATAAACTATGAGAGTTTATTTTCAAGTTCAAATCTCATCGAGAAAAGGAATAAATAAAAATACAAATTACGAAGCACCAGTGGCTCAGTAGCTTCACGCCTCTTCTTGTAAGCTCAGCAAAGTAAGGCATCATTTGCCGCGGGCAGTGGTTGGGAGGGTGATCACGGTGTACTCTCCTTCACTGGGTTGCTGGAGCTCCATGGGTTGGGGACGTGTCCACGTTCATATGTGACGTCCGAAGTCCTTCCGCTGGTGTGGCGTGGATGTGGAGAGGAGGGTGCCAGCTCAGGTGTGGCCTCGTCACCTGACCGTGGTTCAAAATGACGAGGCACCTTAAAAAGAGCAAAATCGTACTTTCACCCTCGTGGTGCTCTGATCCAAACGAAAGACACTCCCTATTGACCTAATTCGCAGTGCCAAAGGCATAGCGAGCTTGGCTTGTCCAAGTGTCATAAGCAACAACAATGTGATTGATCTCAAAACATGTGTCATTAAAGATTTGGTTTCTCACAGTTTGGTTATTATCTCTGCGCACGATAAGGCTAGAACACCGTGCGTATTGAAATGGAAAAGAAAAAAAAAATCATGTCCCCACCGGTCTGTTTCACCAAGTGTTGACGGACAAACTAATGCAGTTAAACATCCACCGTGAAAAGCATTCAGGGGGATATTCTTATTGGTAACTCTTATTTATATTTCTAGGTGTATTAATAATTTGTTCATTTCTGGCAGGTATATTTACATCCTGGGGACATAGGCTGTATTTATACGTAGCAAAGGATGACACTTGGAAATCTCCCAAGCACCCACTCTGATGGATACAATGGCAATAAAGCTTCTCATCCAGCGACCAGATCTTCTATTGTTTCTAGCTGCGAATGGAGATTATTTCTAGATGTAATATTTCTAACTGATTATTGCAAGAATAACTTTTTGCGGTACGATTTTCTTCCTTTTATTTATTCATTTAATTTTGCCCAAGAGATAATCCAAATCATTTCACAAATACCTATTACAGGAGAAGTTTCAAAGTCACGAATATTTGAAGTGATGACCATAACGCTGAACTCCCTGTCTATCAGTTCATAAATTTTGTATATTTAGTATAGAGAGGCATGTAGAAGTACAGATACGTATTTGTACACGTAAAGCATAGCAGCCAACTCTGCTGATTTTATCGGAAAAATCCTGATTTTTCATCATTTCTCCCAATTTCAAGATAATGTATGATAATCTACTAATATTTGGCAATTTCAGTGAAAAAATTAAAAAGAGTCGAACTTAGAATTGTTTTAGGTGCTTAAATAGTCAACAGATTTCACGCTAATACATCATTAATATATATATATATATATATATATATATATATATATATATATATATATATATATATATATATATATATATATATAATATATATATATATATATATATATATATATATATATATATATATATATTATATATATATATATATATAATATATATATATATACATATATATATATATATATATATATATATATATATATATATCCTTTATATGAATCCCGTTAATATATTGATTTTTCATCGTAGGTAGCTGTGCGTTTGTTGTTTATTAGAAGCTTGGAGTAAGCATCCGAGTAAACTTGTTCGGGAAAATAATATGCTAGTTAATTAAAAATCAGCCAAATTTCAGAGCCCATACAATCGCAGGTGTAACGTTTCCCTACAGTTCAGATTTAACACTCTTTTATGTAGCATCTTGCTTGAAATTAATTTTCTAAGGTTTACTTTATTCTCTGTTAAAGATTATAATTATTATTAGAAGCCCCTTACAACACAGTGCAACTTCCCTCTCAGTAAAACTTTTAGTTTCTCAGAGGAATTATAAACTTGAAAATTAAATTTCACGTAAAGATAAAATTCTTTCTAAAAATATACTTTTATAATAAGATACAGTCAAAAGGGTTAACTTTAGTTTCCGGAGGTAAGCGGATTTGTCAACTTATATAAAATGCGCACTCTCGCTTAAAATGTGCTTAAGAACTTCTTTCAGTATCTTTAATTCAATTAATCCATTATATTTTTGTGCAGTATTATGATGTTATTAATTTACTTATTAAATTTAATAAAGTTTGAACTGTTATAGTTTCCATATTTAAGAATTTAAGAAAAAATACTTAAAATTCGAATGATTAGTAAACAATGGTGGGAAAATAACATTATATTTTGTAAATAGTTGAATTTACCTGTTTGGTTATTTTTATTTTATTTTTAAAATAGTAATCGGATTGAGTATTCTTTAAAAATAAAATTTAAAAAACATTTGAAATGAGAAATTTTCATCTGAATAGAATATTGGAATGATACCCATTTCCTAAGACGCGATACATTTCCGAAAATTTGGAAAGTGTCTTTATTAATATTATTAATTGGAAAACTGGTTTTGTTTTCAGAAATCTGTCCCATCAACTTTGAATTCAGACTCTGCGTATTTTTTCCGTTAAAAAAGATATTAAAAATCACTCGCATTTCTTTTTAACTCTGAAAAATGAAATTTTTATCTAAAGAGAATATTTTCACCGAGTCTGTCACTTTTATTTAAACATTACACACACATACATAAGGATTGATATGTATGTGTGTGTGTGTAATGTTTACAAACATATGTATTGATATATATGTATGAATGTATATAATTAGGTATAAAATTGTGTATACATAGATGTAAAAAGTTTTGAAAAGTTGCATGTGATAAGAGCATATTTGATTAAAGTTAGATTAGAAATATATCCTTTTCCTTCTTTAAAAGTAAGTAGACATATTGTAGTATTATAATTACAACTGTTTCTCTTGAATATTATCATTAATATGTCATTATTTCAATATATACACACACACACACACACACACACACACACACACACACACACACACACACACACACATATATATATATATATATATATATATATATATATATATATATATATATATTGTACCGAGCTCCACGGGTTCGTGTTGATTGAGAGTTGAATAAAGCGACCACTTAATGAACACAAGACTTTTATTCGTAAAAACTTCACTAGATAAACGAAATTCCCGCTGTAACAATCACAATTATACAGCTACAATTCGTCAGATACAATAGGAAATAGCTTCCAATCACAGGTCTCAAATACCTCAGACAGAGAACAACTAGCAGTCACAACTAATCGTCTTCACTCACTGACTGTCTTCACAAAAACTCCATTTCTATTCCATGTCGGGCTGCGGTATTTATACCTGACTTGGCGGAGAAATCTACCAATTTCGCCAAGGCTCTGGAAGCTTCTAGGCTATCTCGGAAAATATTGGTCCTAGAGCTTAGGTGATGGATGTTTCCAGAAGTATCGATTTCTCGCCAAGTCGCCAAGAATCTCGCCAACCATCGCCAAGTCACCAAGAATATCGCCAAATGTCGCCAAGTCGCCAAATCATTAGGAAATCCGCTTTTAAACTACAACACGTCTAAATACCGCAATTTTTGCCCAAAATGTGAGAATTTCTGATCTGTCTGAGATATTTTAAGACAAATATAATCATTATTTACAAATTTGTAACATTGCCCCCTCTCAAGGACTGCACGTCCCGGGCAGTACAATCCCCTGATAGGAGGCCAAATTTAATATAAAAGAATTTACATTTCAAGAGGATACAGAGCACATTACATACACAAGCAACTAAAAATACAAGAAAATAGAAAAGATTAAAATTATCTATACTATTTACAAACAGACCATGGTCTACTGATTTTTACTCTACATTACGATAAGGAGCTAATCTATCATAATGTACTACCTTTGGTTTTGAAGCAGATGATTTTCTTATACGAACCACGACGTCGTTCAGTCTTTTTAGGACTGTGTAGGGACCTTCCCAGTTGGCTTGCAACTTTGGAGAAAGTCCTTTACGTCGAATCGGGTTCCACAACCAAACTTTGTCACCTTCTTGGAATTCATGTCCCGTCGCTCTTGTGTCATACCTTGTCTTCATTCTTTCGGTCGTCAGGTTGATTCGGTCTCGAGCGAAGTTATGGACATCTTCAAGACGTGCCTGAAGGTCTCGAAGGTATTCCTCTGGCGATGAAGATGTATCCGGTGGACGACCAAACTGAAGATCACAAGGGAGACGAAGTTCGCGACCAAAGAGCATCTGTGAAGGAGTATATCCGGTAGTCTCATGGACAGCACTGCGATATGCAAGAAGAAACAGCGGTAGCTTCAAATCCCAATCTTGCTGATTTCTGGAAACCATAAGGGAGAGGTTATTCAAGATGGTTCTGTTAAACCTCTCTACCATGCCATCCGATTGTGGGTGTAGTGGCGTGGTCTGCGTCTTGTCTATTCCGAGAATTTGACACATTCCTTTAAACACAACAGAGGTGAAATTTGTCCCTTGATCAGAATGAATTTGTAAGGGTGTGCCGAATCTGGAAACCCATTGTTGCACTAGAACCTCGGCTACTGTAGTCGCCTCTTGATCGGGGATTGCAAACGCTTCAGGCCACTTAGTAAAGTAGTCCATGACAACTAGTATGTATTTGTTGCCATTTGAGGATCGTGGTAAAGGACCCAAAATGTCCAATGCTATCCTCTCAAAAGGTGCTCCTACGTTGTACCGCTGCAACCTTCCTCGGCTACGTTTCTTCGGTCCTTTACGTGCCGCACAGTCATCACAAGATTGGCACCATTTCTCTACATCTTGTCTCGTTTTGCTCCAATAGAAGCGTTCTCGAACTTTCTGTAGAGTTTTCATTACTCCGAAGTGGCCTCCAGTTGAGCTACTGTGCAATTCTTTCAAAACATCTGAAATTCTTGATTTTGGAAGAACAAGCTGCCATTTGAAATTACGTCCATCATCGGACTCCCATTTCCTGTATAAGACACCATTTCTTATATGGAGTGAGTCCCAAAGAGCCCAATATTGCTTAGTAGCAGGACTGTAGGTGGAGATATCCTGCCAACTTGGTCTCATACTAGAAGATTCTTTCAATTCAAGAATTGGATTTATATCTGGGTCTTCTTTTTGGGCTTCCCTAAGTCCTTCATCACTCCATGGGTCTGGTTTTGATGGAGGTGAAACAGTAACTTGGCGTACCGAAGTATTTATCAGCTGATAGTTCTTCTCTACTCTAGAACAGTATCGGCAGCTTTCATTACATGGCTTCCTTGATAGTGCATCAGCATTTCCATGAAGAGTTCCTTTGCGATGACGTATTTCAAAGTCAAACTCCTGGAGTCGTTGAATCCATCTGGCTACCTGTCCTTCCGGATTTTTAAAATTTAAAAGCCAGGTTAAGGATGCGTGATCTGTCCGGAGCAAGAACTTTCTTCCATAGAGATAATGGTGGAAATGTTCTATGGCTTTAACGATTGCCAGCAATTCCTTCCTGGTTGTACAGTAATTCCGCTCTGGTTTCGATAGACATTTACTCCAATAAGCAATGACATATTCTTTATCATCAATTTCTTGCGACAAAACAGCTCCGATATTTTCGTTGCTGGCATCCGTATCTAAAATGAATAATTTTTCGGGCTGGGGATATGCAAGAACGGGCGAAGATGTCAACGCCTCCTTCAGTTGTTTAAAAGCTTTCTCACATTCATCTGTCCATAGAAATCTCTGTTTAACTTCTGTCAACTTGTGAAGGGGTCTGGCAATACTTGAAAAACCCTTAACAAATTTCCTGTAATATGTGCATAGTCCAAGAAAACTTCTTAATTGGTGGACATCTTTTGGACGACTCCAGTCCTTAACTGCAGAGATCTTTTCAGGATCTGTTCTTACACCTTCAGCAGAGATAATGTGTCCCAGATAGCTTACTTCACGTCGGAATAAATTACATTTGCAAGGATTCAGCTTCAGGTTGGCCATTTTTAATTTTTCCAGCACCTTTCGGATGTTTCTTAAATGGTCTTCGAATGTGCGCCCTACAATAATGATATCGTCCAAATATACCAAACAGGCTTCGTAGGAAAGTCCTCGTAATACTGTCTCCATCAGGCGCTCAAACGTTGCAGGTGCATTGCAAAGCCCAAATGGCATAACCTTGAACTGCCAAAGTCCTTGTCCTGTGGTGAATGCAGTCTTTTCTCGATCCTCAGGATGTATCTCTACTTGCCAATAACCACTCTTGAGATCCAAAGTCGAAAACCATTGTTTTCCGGATAAAGCATCAAGTGTATCGTCAATCCTAGGAAGAGGGTAACTATCTTTTTTGTGATGTTGTTTAACCGACGATAGTCAACACAAAATCGGGTAGAGCCATCTTTCTTCCGAACTAAAACAATAGGTGAAGCCCAAGGACTCTCTGATGGCTCAATGATGTCATTCTGCTGCATTTCCATCAGAAGATTATCCACCTCTTCCTGCTTAGCGAATGGCAATCTTCTCGGATGTTGTTTAATGGGTGGATGATTTCCTGTATTGATTCGGTGCTGCGTCAATTTGGTTCGCCCAACATCATCTGATTTCTTGGAAAAGAGATCTCCGAATTCTAATAATAGATTTCTTGCAGCATTCCTCTGTTTATCATCTAACTCTGCACTCTGAAGGAGTTCATTAATTAGAGTGTCAGGAGGCTCAGATAGTGTGGTTTGACAATTTCGGTTAATACAGGTCACTGGAGTGCAAGTCGCCAGCACTTCTCCTTCTTTTATTAGTTTTACCTTATTGCTTAGATTAGCAACTCTTACCGGGATTATATTTCGTGAAAGGTCGACGAGTGAAGAAGCCACTAGTACTCCTTTAACGCTGTTGTCGGAATCTGGATATTCAGTCAATCCATAATGAAAATTATTATCTTCTGAAAGAGCTCCGGAAACTATTGTCTCAGTTCTTGGTGGTAATGTTATTTCACTCTTTGCAGTTATATGATGGACTGTTTTAATATCAGAATACTTCGTCTTAAAAATCGCTATGTCTTCAGAACATGAATGTAGTTCATTATTTTTAAAATCTAACTTGAAATTGTTTTCTTTGAGGAAATCCAAACCGAGAATAAATTCGTCATTTATATCAGCGACATATGCCATATGATGGTACACGGCATTACCAAATGCAATGCTTAGATTGACTTTTCCATGCACTTTAATCTTATCACCTGTCACAGTTTGGAGGGTAATGCAGGGCGGCGTCCAGATGAGTTTGTCACCAAGTTTGCGAGCCAAATCTGTCCTAATGATAGTTACGTTGGCTCCAGTATCGATTATCATTCTGCAGGGAACTTCGTTGACATGTCCCATAACGAAAAGTCCGTTGTCGCCGCTACTTACGGAAGAAATGTGAAACGATTTGAAATGGGGCTTCTGACGAAGATCATTTCCATCATCTTTTCGTTTCGGGCAGTCTCTCTGAACGTGTCCGACTGCTCCGCAAGTCCAACACAGAATTTTCGTGTTTCTGCCACCTTTACTCATTTCTAAGCTACGGACTTTTCGCCGCAGATCTTCAATTTGCTTTCTTAAATTACAGTCCGTATCAGTAGCAGAGACGGCTCTGATTGAGTGCCGGTCTTTACGCGCGGCCTGCTGGGCAGCCTCTATCTTATGTGCGTATACTAGGGCAGATCCGATATCCTTGACATCGGCGAGTCTAAGTGTTTTCTGTATCTCTGGATCCCGCACACTATCGATGAAGTGATGGAGAGCCAAATCTTGACGTGTCTCAGCTGGGCAGTCCGAAAATGCTAGATGGGAAAGTCGCTGAATATCGGCAGCCAATTCTTGTAGACTTTCACCCGCTTTTTGATAGCGGGACTTTAACTGTAGTCTGCTATATTCTTTGGTGCACTTATCTCCAAACCGCAGCTCAAGCGCACTCGATAAGGCTTGGAAATCGTGCCTCTGTTCCTCCGGAAGCGTCTCGAGGATGTCAGCCGCGTCTCCTCTTAAAGAAGCCGCCAGGTGAAAAGCTTGGGCTCGGGGATTCCATCCATTAGCTTCCGCTACCATCATAAACTGGGTCTTGTATACTTGCCAGGATGATTTCCCATCAAATGTTGAGAGTTTAATATTGGCTAGGGATGGCACAAATGCCACGTTGGGTTCCTCATGTCTGTTTGACATTTGCTTCTTCAAGCTTTCAATCTCCTTATTGATATTGTCTAATGCTTCTTCCACGTTTTCTTCTATCTCTAGAACTTTAGTTTCTACTGAAGTTACCTTATCCTCCATTGCATTCATCTTCTCCTGAATGATGTTGGAGAATTCTTCTTTAACACTTACAATGTCCTTCTTAAGCTCATCCTGTCCAGATTTTATCTCTTTCATCATCTCGGCGTTAATCTCTTCTTGTCTAGCTTTCATCTCTTCTTGTCCAGCTTTCATCACCTCCTGTCCAGATTTTATCTCTTTCATCATCTCGGTTTTAATCTCTTCTTGTCCAGCTTTCATCTCGGTTTTCATATCTTCTTGTCCAGCTTTCATCTCAGCCATCTGCTCCGCTAATTTTTCGAGAAGACTTTTCATTAAATCCATATCCATTTTTCTTGTGACACGCTGCATCAACTCTTCAATCCCGATTCTGACACCAGTTGTACCGAGCTCCACGGGTTCGTGTTGATTGAGAGTTGAATAAAGCGACCACTTAATGAACACAAGACTTTTATTCGTAAAAACTTCACTAGATAAACGAAATTCCCGCTGTAACAATCACAATTATACAGCTACAATTCGTCAGATACAATAGGAAATAGCTTCCAATCACAGGTCTCAAATACCTCAGACAGAGAACAACTAGCAGTCACAACTAATCGTCTTCACTCACTGACTGTCTTCACAAAAACTCCATTTCTATTCCATGTCGGGCTGCGGTATTTATACCTGACTTGGCGGAGAAATCTACCAATTTCGCCAAGGCTCTGGAAGCTTCTAGGCTATCTCGGAAAATATTGGTCCTAGAGCTTAGGTGATGGATGTTTCCAGAAGTATCGATTTCTCGCCAAGTCGCCAAGAATCTCGCCAACCATCGCCAAGTCGCCAAGAATATCGCCAAATGTCGCCAAGTCGCCAAATCATTAGGAAATCCGCTTTTAAACTACAACACGTCTAAATACCGCAATTTTTGCCCAAAATGTGAGAATTTCTGATCTGTCTGAGATATTTTAAGACAAATATAATCATTATTTACAAATTTGTAACAATATATATATATATATATATATATATATATATATATATATATATATATATTAGATAGCTATAAAATACATAATTAATATGCATACATGACAAGCAATCTAACCTAACAACATAACTGCCTACACATTTAAAAATAGTTTTGTAAATCCGTAATTATTTTGATATTTTTATGAAAGAAAAGAGACTTTAAATTTTTTTAAAAAATTTTAATAAAATAATGAGAAAAAATTCTTGTTGAGAAATGAATCTTCTATGGGCGAGAAAGAGAATCTCCCTTCGATGTGTTAAAATCTACAAAGACACTGAATAATTTTAAATAGGAAGTACTACTGAAGTAATATTAAATTATAAGGAGTGTTATTTATTTTTGCCTCTAGAATTTCATCCTATTTCTTTGCTCAGTTGAAAGGGAAATATTCGGAAATACTGGGTCAGTGACCTATTATTTTATTTACCAGTGCATTTATATAATATAATTCTATAAAAGTAAATATAAATATTCATTTCAAATAAAATTTGAGATAAACCAGAATTTCTTTCGTTGTTATTATTGGAGACAATTTATTCAAAAAAGAGTCAAAGAGAGTCAAAGACAAACAATAAACACCGTATTTAAAATATACGTTAAGTCAAATAATAGAGAAAAATGAATAAATGACTTGAATTATAGTTGAGTGAATAAAGGGTAAAAGTGTTTATTATTAAAATATCACTAATTCATATATTTTTTCGAAGGAAAAGAGACCGTAATGTGATTAGATTTTGTACACGTGTGGGACAATACTTGCAGCATGACTCTTCTAAGGGTAACTTTTTGTTTTTCTAGAAGTAACATTTATTTGCGAAGAGCTGTTTATGCTTTTATTTCCCATTTGTGATTTAATTATTATTTATATAAGCAAATTGGATAAAATGATTTAGACTATGGATGTCTTTTTTATCATTGAAAACTGAGGTCTCATAGCTGAACAGCCGCCTGCAAAGAGAAGCATCATTTGCGTGGGCGGTGGTTTGGGGGGTGACCGCACTCCCCCTTACTGAGTTGCTGGAACCCCGTGGGTTGGGGACGAATCCACGTTCATCTGTGACGTCTAAAGAAGTAGCGTGGATATAGAGAAAAGGGTGCCAGCTCAGATGTGACTTCGTCAACTGAAGGTGGCTCAAAAATGCTTGGTGATGGGCAAGTGTTCCAAACGCTATAAGTATACCCTATGTTAAGGTCCAGAGAGGGCATCGCTTACACAGCTATGTATTCATTCATTTGTTGTTGTTACTAATGACACTTGGACAAGTCAAGCTCGCTATGTCTTGTCTATGCGAATTTAAGTCAATTGGAGCGTCTTTCGTTTAATATCAGAGCACCGTGAAGGAGAAAATACGACTTTGCTCTATTTAAACCTTCCGATAGATGGCACGACCAGAGAATCCACTCCCTCAATTTTGACATTGATCTGAAGGGGGAAGAAATTTTCTCCAAACCATTGCACCCATGGTAACTGCTCAACGACCGACCGACCACAGGGCTTTCGATTCCACAGATTTAACGAGCACGTATATCGCATGTCCTCGGTGGTCTTTAGTGGCACTGGGAATCGAACCCCACCCTTCCGGAAGGAAGGCGGATGTCCTAATCACTAGGCTACCACGGCCCAATGTGTATTTATAATTAAAAGCACCGTGTTTCTTTAATTATATATAAATAAAAATTATTTAAGATAATTAAATATACAACTAAATAAATAATAAAATGATAAATATTAAGCAAATCACTAGAATTTCATGATTTGAGTATTGGTTTTCCTTAAATTCATGTTCACTTTTTATATTCTTAATAGTATAACAACAAAGATTGCTTAGTCTTAATTTTTTTTTAATTATAATTCTCTATTTTTGGAAGGAAATTGTTACTCATCCGTTCATAAAATAATTTCCGTATTGATGCAATATTGTCCAAGAAATGAGATTTCGCTTTTTGTGAGTAACTTTTGTTTTCTTAAATATCCTGGAATTTTAATCTTAGTGAATTTTTATGATTGCCGCATATGTGGTAACCATAATACTGTGTTTTTCAAAAATTAGTCACACTATGTTTTTTCAAGAAATTAAAGGGTCTTTTAAATAAATAAATTTTACGTACTTTTAAATTTTACCGAGAATAAAGGCTCAAAGATGTTATTTGATCTTTGGTGCTGGGGCAGCAAGATGACTTGTAATTTGACGCTAGTTTGATATATTCCTCCTGGTAAAAACGAAAAAATTTCGTCTTTACTAAAAGGCTTACGATTTCTTTACGAATTCATTTGGCAACCTTGATTTTTAAGTGTTTTAAAAATTCTAGAGAACATTTGCTGCGGTCTATTTTGACATCGCTGAAGATCGTGTCACTTAGATGTATATATTTGAAGAGTTAAATGATATTTTAAATAAAAAATATTGCCACTCGCTTTGTCTAGTGGTCAGAGTGCCTGACTACGGATAGAGAGCTCCTGGGTTCGAATCCTGGTTCAGGCCTGGATGTACTTTCTTTCTCTATCTATCCTACCTTTGTCCTTTCCTTGTATGAATGAGGTGTGAATGGTTGCCCAACCTTTAAGCGTATCCCTATGGCATGTGTGTACTGAGGAAGTTGGACTCGACACCAAAATAGGATTCAGTTGGAAAAGTGGTGCAGCGCACCCCATATTGCCAACTTAGCTGGCACACGACAACAACAACAATAAAAAATGTTTCTACAAAAAAGATATAAACTTTGAATTAAATCAATGTGTTGATAATTTAGAAGCAGGGAAGGAGCAGAAGACCCCAAAATACTTGACTTGCCATTTTCAGTGGTATCACTTCACATGGAAGACATTGGGACTATGATTTATTTAACATGCCTCAGAGTGCCTCAACACACTTTTAGAGAAAACAGCGGTATAATCAGGATTCAAAATTACTATTTTTCAACAATGAGAATGATGTCCTAACTAACCAGGCCACCAATGCTTTTCAATCACGATAGACATTATTACAATATAGGAATTATAAGAACTATTTAGATATACGCCATCACAATAAGAGTATAACCAGTTTTGCACAATTGATTTATACTATTCCGCTGTAATCATGATTGTAACTATTTAGATAACTTCACTCTCAGTTACAATAACAGAACGGTATCACTAGTGTGATGATTAAGCAAATCTTCAATTCGTCAAAAGAAACATTGTTAATATTATGACTAGTGATACTTAATCTAATTACAAGGGCTGAATTGTTATTATTGTAATTATTTAGTCATACTCCTTCCAATCACAACAGCAGCGCGGTCACTATTGGAAACATTTAAAAATACTTCAGCTCTTCACACAGTATTAAATAGTCACTATTGTGAGTATCTGGTACTATTCCATCCAATTACTATAGTAGCAAAACTACTACAGCAACTATTTAGAAAAAGCTTAAGCCAATCAGGATAATGAGAGGATCCCATGTGTGTGACTGTTTATCAGCATTTCAATCAGTGAAAATTATAATTGCTAATATTACGAATGCTTAGAGCAATACGTAATTCAGTCACAATATGACATTATTGTGACCATTTAAATTAATTATTTACTCAGTTACAGTTGTAACATGGCAACGATTATGACTGTTCACAACATATTTGAAGAACACAGCATTCAACGAAATATCGTCGCTTTGAATGTATCCATATATTATCCATCCTATTTTTTCCAATAGCGGGCACAAGAGGGTTGAACCCTATGCCACATCAAGGCCAGAGACTGCTACTCATTTGTGGTTACCCAGCGGGCACCTGTGAACCAAGTCACGGAGGCGAGTAGCGTTACCCGCACCATAACACCACAAACCCGTTTATAGGGCGGGCCACATGCATACAACAACACAGAAGAAAGGACAGAGAGAACAGAGAAGGAAAGAAACATCCATGCTCGAACCGGGATTCGAACCCGGGACCAATATCTCAGGAGTCAGGAACGCTAACCACTCAGCCAATCGGTCGGCATTTTCTATCCTTAGTATAACTGAAAAAATGTGTTCACATAGAATAAAATTGTAAGTTATTTTACCATTTCAGAAATCGTCACTTCATTATGTTGTTGTTGTCGTGTGCCAGCTAGGCTGGCAACAAGGGGTGCGCTGCTCCATTTTCCCAACTGAACCGTATTTTGGTGTGGAGTCTGACTTTCCCAGTACACACATGCCATAGGGACCTGTTTGTAGGGTAGGCAACCATTTACACCTCATTCATATAAGGAAGTGACAAAGACAGGATAAATAAAGAGAGACAGTACATCCAAGACCAAATTGGGATTCGAACTCAGAACCTCACTATCCGCGGAGGCAGGGACACTAGAAAAGTTGGGTGGCGTCATTTCACCATAATTCAATGGAAAGAACTCTGTCCCAGTGATTCCCTGCAGTAATTTATTGTGCAGTTCTGTTACTTAGAAAAATTGCCAATAATAATTCATAATGGCGTAAGTATACAAATTACTGATCAGAACTATAAGCCAAGAGGGCACTTATTGATATTGACAAAATGATTAATTTTTGAAGCTCATATTTTTAGTAATAAATATATAATGAATCGCTGTTGTTGTTGCTTATGACATTTGGACAAGCCATGCTCGCTATGCCAATTGTAACTCAATAGGGCAGCGTCTTTCGTTTTAATCAGAGCACCATGAAAGGTGAATGTACGTCTTTACTCTTTCTTAAATCCTCCGATAGATGGCACCAGCAGAGAATCCACTCCCTTAATTTTGACATTGATCTGAAGAGGAAGAAATTTTCTCCAGACCATTGCACCCATAATAACTGCTTAACGACCGACCGACTACAGGATTTTTGATTCCACAGATTTAACGAGCACGTTTATCGCATGTACTCGGTGGGTCTTTGGCGGTATTGGGAATCGAACCACGTCCTTCTGGATGGAAGGCCGATACCCTAACCATTAGGCTGCCAGTATAGTTTGCCTTCAAATCACTTATGTATTACTTTCAAAATAAATTTTAATTAGGAAAATACGAAATTATATATAAATTGGTATGTTTAATATTTTATAAATGAGAAACATTTTTGCCAATTTAAAATCTAATCTAATTAATATGCAGGTAGAATTTAAGTTTGTGTTCATTATCCTAAAATTTCTTAGAAACATGTTCATTTTATTAGAAAAAAACATAAAAATTAATTTGCAGCAATACTAAAATTAAAATTAAAAATATATACTAAAAATATTCAATCACAAAATGAAATTCACAATTATTTTGGTACAAGTTTATTATACATGTTCAAACAAGAAA
Organism: Latrodectus hesperus; assembly: GCA_037975125.1. Taxonomy (NCBI): domain Eukaryota; kingdom Metazoa; phylum Arthropoda; class Arachnida; order Araneae; family Theridiidae; genus Latrodectus; species Latrodectus hesperus. The sequence goes on along the minus strand of CM075855.1, from coordinate 94,254,327 downwards.
TGAAAAATATTGATGAATACTTCCCGAAAGTTTCATTTCCGGAATTTTAAAGGGAAATTTCTTTTTATATTCGATTGAATAAAATTTGAAACATGAGTGTCAAAAATTATTCCTCCAGAACCGCATAAAACGTCACAAAGTCAACAACATTTCATCCGTCTCTTTGTTTATGGGATGCATTCGAGTTTTGTTTTCTCTTTCTTCCCGGGACACATTGGATTCACTTTTCGGAATGGCTTCTCCTTTATTTCCTGCATGCAATCGTTTGCATAAGTATGCATAAGTGCCTCCTTCTCAATCCAGTTCCTGTCTTGTGTTTTGCACTTGGAAATAACAAATTGTTTTGAATATTACTTGCCGGCAATTAAACATTTCGTTTAGTTTGGTAGAATGTTTCTTGACTTTTATGGATTGGCAACTAGGTTTAAGCAAATATTTAAATTTAAAAGGACGCTTTTATAAAAATAATACACAGCTTTAAAGCTTATAATATAAAATGAAAAATGTTGGTTTTGAATAAGTTCCATTTTTATGTAAAATATAAATAATTTATTTTAATAAATAATAATAATTATAAGTATTATATTATATTATTATTTTATTTATTATATATATTTTTTATTTATTATTCATTTTTTATATATTATACACATATTATTATATATACATAATTAATGTAATAGAAATAAAAAAATAATAAAAATAATAAATAAATAATTAAAAATAAAATAAATAAATAAATAAATAATAATAATTAAAGAAAAATAAAAAATTCGAATTTCATAATTCAAATTAGAGTATACATAAAAATTTAACATTAAATATAAATTTAAAAAATTCCTTCTTTTCAATCTTAATCCAAGTTTAAATGAAAGTTTAATGCAACTAAAGGATATTTTAATTTTTATAAAATTCATTGAAAAATATGATACAATGTAATGATATTTTTAAATACACGTAAATTAAGAAATATTGCATTGAAATGGGATGTTTCAATTGCTTAAAGCTTATATAGCTTTTAGTTCTTGAACAATTATAGGAAATAGTACCTTGTAAATTTTATGATTTCTTTTTTCTTTATAAATAATTCAGCTTCTATTATTAGAAAGTAATAACTAGCAATAACTAAATGTAATTTGTATTGAACAAAAATTTAATATTATTTTTATGAAAATAAAAAGCAACTAATTTTTTAGTAAATGCACTTTTAAACTTACGAAATGTTTTTTAAAAACTTACTTGAAAGTTAGAATATTTACTTTTAGGGTACAGTATGAAACATATTTAAAAACATTTTACATGTAAATACGAAATTTTTTTATTTTCTGTTGTAATCATGTACATTACAATAACTGTGTTTGTTATCAGAAAAGCTTATTTGTGACAAGTTTTATGATAAATATGCCAATATCACAAAAATTAAGCCAAAAAATAAACGTTCTATTCATGTATAATTAAAACTTTTTAGCACTCCAATAATAAATTAAAATTGTTAAGTGATTATGATGATAATTAATTTACTATTCAATTTTAAATTGATTTAAATAATTAATTCAACTTAAAATTTATTTAGTGTACCGAATTGTGTTAAATAATGCATACTCTTATAAGTCACATATAATTATATATAAAACAAATATATGAACAAATAGAATTTTTTAGTGGTCTTATTCATAATACACTTATATACAAAATATGCTTTCGGAATCTTTTTCACACATCAAAAATTGCCAATTGTAGTGTCGAAAGTAATCACCTATTTTTTTCGATTAAGATAAAATAGGGCCACAGAAATTTTTTAATATTTAATATATATCCTTTTCAAACTTTCAAAATTCATCCTTCAAACATAATTCAGCAATATATATATGTATATATATATATATATGTATATATATATATATATATATATATATATATATATATATATATATATATATATATATATATATATATATATATATATATATATATATATATATATATATATATATATATATATAAAGTTTCTGTATTATTTTGTTTACTCTGTTAGTATCTTAATAATCATCAAATACTTCGGATCCAGTTTTTTAAAAAACTGAACAGTTTTTAATCTTGAAGCATTGTCTTAAATTTTTCATTCAAGCTAATAAATTTCTATGGTTACCGACACACACAATAGTTCTTAATCTTAATAACTACTTCAAATAGATGTCAAACATTCATGTTTAAGAATTTAGGTAGAGATGATATCTACTTAATGTCTATCTAAATTCCTTTAGGCAGATTTTTAACAACTGAAACTCTTTCTGTTTTTACGCTGAAAAAATCAGGTTAAATAAATAATGTTATACTCTTGAAGCAACTTGTGTGAATAATAAAACAATTTCTAAAGTAGGCAACTAGCCAATTGTTGAAATAAAAATATTTTTTCATCTAAATTTCTTATAATTTACATAATAGTTTTATAAATATTTCTGAAGGGTAATAATTCACAAACATAGGCATAGATGCCATATAATTTCGCACCCCAAATTCTGAGTATTGTGATATTTAGACGGATTTTCTTGTTTATCTATAGTAATCATGTTTTTCTTACGTCATAGAGATGGAGACCTATAAAAATAATGCAGAAAATTCTTGTTTGGCAACCCTAGTATTTACGTCCTTGTGAGCCGTCACAATACGTCATCTTGGGCAACATTTCTTCGTCGCCAAAAATTCAGAATTTGGGATACTGGATTATACGGCATCTGTACCCAAACACTATATATATATATATATAAGGAGAAAGAAAGGATTCTCATCAATATTATTACAATATTACTTATTAAAATTTAATTAGTAATTCAAACAAAGTAAAAATTGAAGTTTACCTATAATTTTTTTAAAAATAAGTGTATTTATATTGGCTTAAATATTATTGCAATATCATTTTATCAATTTGAAAATTTGTCATTCATTTTTTTGGAGTTCTTAATTCGCGAAGAAGAAAGGTAAAAAATTTACTTGATGATGAAAAAGAAAGCTCATATGGAAGCTTTTTCTTCAACAGGAATGAAAGACTAAGCTATAAAGTTAGAAAGCTAATAGACCGATAAAGGTAGTAATTTTTCAAAATTGAAAAACAATTTATGATAAAAAAGAATAGGGTTATAAATGAATAGAATAGACAATTATGATGAAAATGGAGAAGAAAGTTTTATAATAAAATCTTCTGGAATTTTTTTCAACCAGGGAAGTTACTCAGTCCACAAGTTTAAATGTTTGTCTCATAAAAGCTATCCATAATAAAATAAGAAGACCTGGAAATTACAGTGCAACGAAATTGGCTTAATCTCAGTTGCTGCAGAGGTACAGATTAGAAGATTTGAACTTCAATTAATATGTGCATGTGTACAAATAATTTTTGAAACAAAAAAGTGGAGATAAGATGAATTAAACAGATGGAGGAGACATGACTTAAGAAAAGGAGAATATATGTGGTCTAAGCCTCCATAAAGTGGGTGCTCTGTTATGACCGAAATATACTTTTTTTACAGTGATATCAATTCTATTGCATCTATTTCTGGTAAACTGAATTAACAAAGACACTAAATATCTTAATAATCCATCCTTCAACAAATGCCTTCGTCGGAGAAAATTGAAAATATTAGCAAAGTAATCTGTTTCAGTAATAATAACACTAATTGTTTCCAAGCAATACTTCGATCTTTGAATCTTATACTCCTAGCAATACATTTCCTATTGTTGTATCATTATTGTAATACAAGTGTTGGACATATAGTACCATTGTTGGCCATTTGGTAAACATCACTCTCTCTCACTCTCTCCCTCACACACATATATTGGTAATAATCTTCCTTTTGTAATTTATTGCCTACTTTGTGAATTATTACCCAGTTTCATAGCATCAGGTAGAATTCATAGCATAGATAATATATCTATTATATATATTGACGGTTGTGCATTTTTATAAAGTACAGATGCCGTATATTCTAGGAAGCTAAATTCTGAATTATTTTGGCGATAAAGAAATGTTGCCAAGATGAAGACATATTCTGACTTGCGCGATGACATAAATACTAAGTTTTACAGAAATTGAATTTTATGCATAATTTTTACAGGTTTCCATATCTATGACATAAAAAAAACCAGATTGCCTGATACATAAGAAAATCCAGCAAAAAAAAAAAGATCACCAAACTCAAAATGTGTCATCCTGAAGTGTACGACTCCTGTTCCTTTTATAATTTTATGGTAAATAGTTATCCAACTGTTAATGAAATAACTGCTTTTGTGTTTGATTTATTAATTTATAGAATACTTTAAATATTTAACTGGTTATACAACTCACTCGATAATTAACTGTCTACTTTTATGCATTTTTTGTAATAAACTTCCCTTTGTACTTACTGCCAAATTCTTGATTTTTCTTCTTACTTTAAGGTTGAAATTATTTACAACACTCACTTTCGTACTTTTATTTAGTAATATGCCAACTTGAGAGTTTAACTCTTTTATTTATTATATATTTTAATTTACTGATAACTTCAGTATCATTCACGTAAGTTTGTGGTTTCCCTATTCCAAATTTTCAGCCAAACAAAAAACTTTGGTACTTTTCCATTTCACCGGTGCAAATCTCGCCAAGCGAAAATTAAGTCGCCAATTGGCGACAACACACAGTATACACATAAAAATTTTTAAATTTATTTATTTAATTGTTGTTCTCGTGTTCACGCTATGCGTGGAGTGATGGGTGCCAGAGCCTCAATTTATTTACTGATAATATTAGATTACAATTTATCGGGTGATGCATTTTTCAAAATCTTATTATTTTTTTTAAAATATTTTTTATGTGAATTTGTTACGATTATTATTTTTTAAGATGTGTTATTAAAATCCGATTTTTTCTAGAGAGATTTTATGAAATTATTAAATTTGTATGTATATTAACACAGCATAAAATTACAAAATGGGGAAAAAAAGAGTCGAAATAAAGTCGTTGACAGTAAAAGGCCGTCACATGTTTTGGAAACGTAGCAGTAAAGGTTACCAGCGGAGATATTCCCTCCAGCGCTGGTTGTATCATTTTTAGCGACTTTATCGCCTGCGCCGGCGAAATGGAAAAGTACCAAAACTTTTTAAGGTTAGGGTGCCTATATTTTGGAAATTGTTTTTAATGTAGTCTTAAAGGAAATTTGTATTTTTAACATATTCCGCCATATAAATTCGACTAGATATGAAGGAAGATGGTGGCTTTCTTCTTTTTCTTTTCTTTCTTTTTTTGCGGATATTTAGAGTTTCTCAATATTTTACTTGTAAGCTCATAGTTGGACCCATGAACAGGCACTTGTGATGTACGGTCATCTGTGATCTACTGCTTGCTCTTTCAGGATCTTCAGTTTTATAAGCACACCAACAGTCTGGATATTTTGTGGATCCATTCTCAACTTATTCAACTACCTTTGTATATTCGGTTAGACTATACTTGAGGGTGCCCCTTGAATTCTCGCCAAGTTTATCGCTAAGCTAGGCGATGTTGTTCTATTTATGATAATCCAAAAAGGTTTTTCTGAAATACAATCACGGTTCTGATTGGTTTTCTTCTCAGGATAAATTTAAGCAATATCTGTAGGTGCTATTAGAGAATTCTGTGTACCTCAAAGTGAGGATATTCCAGCAAAATAAAGTGAGTACATTCTTTTATTTTTTTTATATATTTACGGCATTATTTTTGAAATTTCATTGTGTTTTGGCTGCCAATACTGTTTGCACAGCGTTTCGCACGAACAGGATTGGCGCCAAACAAAAATCGCCAATCTTGCCAAGGGGCACCCTCAAATATATTTTCACCGCCTATTCCATTTCTTGTTAGTGTACTTGTTTCACTATTTATAACATCAATTAGGACACCATCACCAGTTTCAGGGTGTGTCCGGCGAAAGACCCATTTGAAGAATTTATAAGGAAAAAAACTCGTGGCTACACGAAAATGCAAAAACTATTCGAAACGGCCATTTGCTGCAATAATGATTTGGCGACTATCATAAGAGATTTATGGAGAAGGCAGCAAACTTTTATAAGTAGTACATTTTACTGGTTATTTTCAAATCACCGAACGATTTACCAATTGCTTAGCAATATACAGCTCATAATTTTCAAATACTAGAATTTAAAACATCGTAGAAATTTTGATTTTGAATTTTCATGTACATTTCGTATTTACTTGCACGATACAAAAATATTCTCCGTTTCCATCTTTATTTTCATTTTAGAGTCCCTATTCGCTATATATAACTAAACTCCAGGGCACGACAGCATATGTGGGCCAAGGACTACAGTGCCCATAACTGTTTTCATGACCGAGGGCCCTGGCATGCGAAGCATATGTCCCAGTTAGGTGGTCCACCTAACGTGAGACCCCCAGTGTTTAGTTCCCAAGCATGCTTGGTACTCAGTGAATCGACCCACTGAAGGGATGAAAGGCTGAGTCAACCTTGCCCAGCCCGAGAATTGAGCCTCGGATCTGTGTCATGGGAGCGTGAAACGCTGACACTAAGCCACCGGGCTTCCGTTCCTATTCGCTGACTATATAATATCACATTGATGAATAAGCAAAGGTGTTAAGAAGTAACTAGTGAACATAGTGTGCAACAAGTTATATCATAGACAATAAGTATACTCCTGTATAAAGGTTCAAGAGCACTAGTGATAGTTTAAGCAGCGGGACGAAATGCCTATTGCTAGCCACAAATGCTTAGTTGACCGTTTGCGGACGGTTTGGTGAAAGAGAATTGGCTTTGATTTCGAATATTCTTCACAGCTGACGTATAATTCATCATGTCAATTTCTAATTTTGGAGATTTTTTTGGTGAAAATCTTTTTTATATGGTAACTTGGATTTTTATTGTGTCATATCGATCGAAAATATCAAGAATTAGGAAGAAAATTCTATTTTGGGGCACAGGTGCCGTATAATCCATGCGCCAAATTCTGAGATTGGCGATTTTTTGGCGGATTTTCTTATGTATCTGGCAACCTTGTTTTTGTTACGTCATACATATGGAAACCTATAAGAATTATACAGAAAATTCTATTTTGGTAACTTTAGTATTTACGTCATCCCGCACGTCACGAAACGTCATCTTGGCAACATTTCTTCATCGCCAAAAAAATTCAGAATTTGGAATCATGGATTATACGGCACTTGTGCCTATTTTGGCAACACTAATATTTACGTCATCGCGAGGAAATCTAAAACAGTTTATTTCATTTTCAGATTTTATAAAGAAGTTTTTCGAGGATAATTCACCTGAATTTTTTGATTGTGTTCTACAGGTTTCTTGACCTTTTGGATGCTTAATTTCCAAGTCATGTTGTTCTTTTTCATTATTTTAAATAATTCTTATTTTTACTCTGTATTAGTTGCCTAAAGTTACTTTTTAAAATTGTGTCAACATATCCTTTTTAATTTGTGTATGGCAATTTAATGATTATTTTATAGTTTGTATTTACATTTGAAAAATGCTGTTCCTTATTGTTCTATTTAAAATTAACAGGTAATATTTAAATTGCATTTTATTAATTTACATATATTTTTTGCGAATGTTCTTATGTTTACATTAGAATTTATACCGCAATTTTCCTTAGAATTCCTATTCACATTTTCGAAATTATTGTTTCCATGTTTTTTTATTTGTATTTACATTTACGAAATTAATGTTCTTATGCTTTTCTTTTAAAAAACCCCACGTATTTAAAAATATATATTTAGGCTTTTTATTTATCACATTTAGATTTATTATTTAGGTGCGTAAGCTTTTTCCATTAAAGAGTTAATCACGTCATAATTATATCATCTTTGCAATATTTCTTTTTCACCAAGAAAGCTCAAAAATTGGCTGGATGGATTATACGGCAAATGAGCCGACTGTTTTTAATGTTCTGAGCATTCTTCTAAGCATTTTAAAGTTTAAAGATCATCATGTATGGTTTGATTTAATTTGCCAACCCACTGTATAATTTTCTTCTAATGATGGTTAAATCTACAGATATTTATAGGATTCTCTGAATCAGTACTCACAACAATAGACCATAGGCTGAAACTAATAAGAGGTTAAAAAATTAAGTTTTGTACCACTCGTTTGGGGGCGATTTAAAAACATAAAATTATACTTGACTTTTACGGTGAAACTATAAATACAAAATTTGTGGGAGAAATAACTGCTTCGTACTTAATAAATAACAAAAATACAATGCACTTTTCTCATGAGGCCTTTTAACACATGCGCATTGTTGCATATTCGTTCAGCCAATCGCATGTGAGTATTTTACTCGTGTTTATTTACCTCTCACAGTGGAAAAAATGTGTACAGCATTGAAATGCAGACACAATCTTTATCCCAAAATTACACAAGCTTACTTCAGTACTATATTTACTGAAACAGATCAAAGTGATGATGACTTTGATAAATGCAAATGCACTTATTTAATGAATGATACTCATTATTTTAAATTATTTCAAGATTTTTTTTACTTCAAAAATAATAAACTAACAAATAAATATCTAACATTTGAAAATAAGAGATTAAAATAATGAATTTTTATGTTCTTACTGTTTTATGACACTCTATTTACTTAAATATTTTATGTACATTTTGTTAGAGAAAATAAGAAATAAAATCACAGAGTATTAAAACTTTGACAATTTTGATCAGATTCATCCTTCTTTAAATCCATATTAACTTTTAATTGTGACAATTATATTCGTAACGATCATAAATTATGTTTCACATCTCCATATTTTTTCCCTTTTTCCCTGAATGTTTCTTTTTAACATATTTTTGTGTGTGTCCTTGGTATATATAATGCATATTTCTATCAATATTAGGGAAACAGGATTACTTTTTCTTAGTTCTACACGGTTATGTATATTCTCGAAATTATAGGTTCCCAAAGTGGTCCAGGTGGACCCCCGGGGGACCATAAGAGACCACATGGGGGTCCACGTAGACGTGAAAAGAAAACATATGTTTACAAGTTGTAAGGGGGGTCCACGAAAAATTTTCCGGTTTCATAATAAAGAACAAAAATTTTGTCTTGGGTTTACCAATTAACGTTGACAGGTAGCATCGTTCACTAGGTAGATATTCAAAAATATTCGAGACACAGTTCAAACACAGAATTGAATAGAATAATACATAATAGTACAAGTGTACTTGGTAAATTGAAATTAATGAAGCAAAATATTAGTCGATGCGAATTCTTCCAATTTCCGCACTCGTCACAGATAGAATGCCTTGACGAGGATATTCAGACTTACGCTCAACATTCAAATACTCTGCATGATGACTTCAAAAATAGACTTGAAGATCATTCTGACGATGGAAATACTCCCATGGTTCTTAACTCCACTTGATGAAACGGAAGAGGCGAATGTGGTATTACAAGAGGAGATACTTGAGCTCAGCACCAACGAGGAACTGAAGGTGAAATTTAAAAAAGGCTATCAAACATTTTGGCTGCAGGCAGAAATCCTTGAAAAATATCCTGGGCTCTGGGAAATTGCGAGAAAATCTTTGATAGCGTGTTTCCCTTGTCATGTCTTGTCGAAAGAAGCTTTAGTGCCGTTACCAACCTGTTAGCAAAAAAAAAAAAAAAAAAAAAAAAAAACAGAATGAACATCCCAGAACGGGAAGATTTGAGATTACTACAAAATTGAAGCCAAATATTGATAATTTGCTGTCAATTCATCAAGTACATCCGTCGCCAAGTATTTTTTATTGTTGATTTACATTACAGAGTTCATTGTTGAATTTTTGTCAATAGTTGATTGCTTGTAATAATAGATGTTTATAATTTTGTAGAACCACTAGTATTATTTTAATGAATAGGACAAAGGAAAATGTGCTACATTTTTTTCTTCTTAACACCCCCAAATTAGGATGCTATTTTTTAAGAGTTTTGGGAATGCAGTAGAAATGTAGCAGCAGGGGGTCTACCGAAAATTGAAAACGTTGAAAGTGGTCCACGAGAAAAGAAAGTTTGGGAACCCATGCTTTAAATCAATATTTTCTATATTCTGTGATAATTTCTTGGAATATCCTTCCTTAGCAACAGAAACTCTAGTTTTTGATAACATTTTGTTATGGAAGCTAAGGTTACATAGAAACATGAGTCTTCTGAAAAAGTAGGAATAAGGAAGATAGGGTATATAGAAACATTTTGTTATAGAAGCTATCTGGGGTACATAGAAACCTTCCTCTTATTCCAGAAGTATTAAATTCTCAGAAATTCATGACAATCAAGAAATATCCGATTCATAGAAATTGCCGCAGAAACTCAAGTCTTATCCGTAAAACATTTATAACATTTTTTATGATAAGGAAGGGTTTTATCCGCGTAGGTATCTAGAGGCATTCGCTCCTTCCAGAAATATTAAATTCTCGGAAACTGATCGTTCATGACAAACAAGGAATATCCAATTGAGAATGCATTCTTTTACTTTGCTCCAACATTTCTCAGAAAAAAGAAAACAATTTGCATAGATTCTTTCTCGTAATGAAATTGTAGTAATCGCTTAGGAACTCAAATATAAAGTTTAACGTTTAAAAATTTCAACAAAAGCAAACTGACGATTTGTTTGTTTACAAGCAAAAGTAGGAGTAAAGTGCACTGTTTGTGTAACTGTTTCTCATTGGATATGCCTGGAGTGAGGGGCCTGATAGGAGAATTTGATTGGCTGCCAAAATGGATGAATAAAATGTTTACATGGAAGTAGTTTAACACGTTTTTGTACTTTTCAGAAAAGTGTTCACACTCTGCGAATCCAGAACTTTGTGTAATATTTGACAAAGATGAATAAAATGCAAACGTGGTTTTCGAATCCCTGAACAGCAGTGGTCAGAGTCCTCTCATATTCATTGGTATATATTTTTATATGTCAGTGTTATGATTTGTATATATTTATTATAAAATTCTACAATAAATTTTGATAAGATATTTAAATACTGACGTTGTTATTCATTTGATTGCCGGAGAGAGTTAAAATAAAATGATTAATGTATAATGTTCAAGTTTTGAAAACGATTAATAAAATAATGATTCACACAGCCAAAATGTCCATAGCAGTAATTGAATTTGCAAAATTTGTGAAAGTAGTAACAAGTTGAGAAGAGGCTGTTTAACAGTTAACCGAATTTTTAATTGACAACAAATCGACCTGAAATAATAAATGAAATACATCAAACATTATTTTGCCAAATAGACATACATACACAACGGCTGTTGTTGCCCAAACGTGCTTCTCTGTACCTAGCCCTGAGTTGGCTTCTACCAGTTAGATAGAAGCAACCGAATGGAGTTTTCGTGATTTTAAATCAGGAACCAAGCAGAAGACCCCCAATATTTGGCTTACACCCCAGAGGTATTATTTCATTTGGAGGACATAACGACCACGATTATTTTAACGTGCCCCCGCCACAGTAAGGGAAAACGACCGATCTTCGGGTAAGCCGGTATTCGAACTCATTACCTTCCGACAATGAGAATGACCCTAACTGACCAGGCCCCCATTTGCTTACATACATAGCGAGGCAGAGACCCTCGGACTGTAGAATACGGTTAACGGGTTTGGAATACTCGCACATCACCAGGGGCCTCGTTATTTTGAACCAAGGTCAGGTGACGAGGTCACACTTGAATTGACACCCTCCTCTTTCCATCCACCCACACCAGCAGATGGACTTTGCACGTGACAGTGACCTTGGATACCTTCCTGACATACGGAGCTCCTGCAACCCAGTGCGGGAGGATGTGGTCACCCTATCAATCACTGCCCTCGGCAGATGGTGTTTCATTCTGCTGCTCTTAACGGGCGACGTAAGACTACTGAGCCACTGGAGCTCAGGCAAGTGGACAGCAGGGCGCAGTTTATTACAATGCTTAAGTGCTTTTCTTGATCATCGTCGCTTCACTTCTGTAAAGTAGATTTTATCAGCGGTTCAGGCACAGTTAAAAGTTGAATGACTTCTTATTTCCTGTGGTTATAGCAACAATTAAGAATGAATATGTTTTCATTGGAGAGCAATGCTTGAGGTTGCAATCTATCTCAGTTTTACTCTACCAACTTAGACGATTTTATTTAAGCAAATTAATTATTCTATAGCCGCCCGCCCCGTCTAGTGGTCAGAGCCCCTGACTTCGGATAGGGAGGTCCTGGGTTCAAATCCCAGTTCGGGAATGGATGTACTATCTCTCTCTAATTATCTTGTCTTTGTCCTTTCTGTGTATGAATGTGTTGTAAATGGTTGCCTACCCTATAAACGGGTCCCTATGGCATATGTGTACTAAAGAAGTCGGACTCCACACCAAAATAAGATTCAGTTGAAAAAGTGGAGCAGCGCACCCCGTATTGCTGGCCTAGCTGGCACACGACAACAACAACAATTATTCTATAAATATAAAAAAATACAGTTGGGCTTTTTTTTACAATTTGAATTTATTTAAATGACATTAAACAAAGCAGAAAATCAAAACTTTTAAGTATGCAAATAATTATAACTTGGTCAGTGGTGAGCTATAGTTGGCAAGGGGGATCGTTCTCGTTATCGGAAGGTAGTGAGTTCAAATCCCGATCCAATGTCCTCCATGTGAAGTGATACCTCTGGGGATTTCAAGTCAAGAGTTGTTGGGTCTTCTTCCCCGCTGTGAAATGAAGAAGACCCATTTTCAGCGATGGAACACCCACTGGGTGCCCCGCTCTGTAGGGTGCAACCACCTCTTATGGCACAGAAATTGGGAAATACTAGAGGCCGCGGGCATTATCTAACGCGACATCATTCTAATTTAGTATTGATTCAAAATTGCAAAAATATTGTGTTCAGTAAACAAAGGAACAACACATTAAAATTCAAAACTAAATACTCAGATATAGCTAATGGTAAAAAATTAGATTTTAATTCAATTTCTTTTCCTCTTTTATAAAGAAAGTTATTAAAATTTAAACCTGATGAAATAAAATTATCTCCTCCCCTTTATATCTCACTCTCTATGTAATCTTATCAAATGCATCTAACTAGAATAAGCTAAGATTATTGATTATAATTAATAATTTAACACATTCTGCCGATAGAATTTTCGTAAATTTAAATAGTTCTATACATCAAAAGAATCATATTCTCTTATATATATCATATATCTATATATATATATATATATATATATATATATATATATATATATATATATATATATTTATATGTGCGTGTATATACAACATACATATATCGCCCAACTTGTCTAGTGGTCAGTGTACCTGACTGCGGGTAAGGAGGTCCTGGGTTCGCATCCTGGTTCGGGCATGGATGTACTTTTTCTCTATCTATCCTGTCTTTGTCCTTTCCTTGTATGAATGAGGTGTGAATAGTTCTCTACCCTATAAACGGTTACCTATAGCATGTGTGTAGAGCAAAATCATATTTTCACCTTCATGGTGCTCTGATTAAAACGAAAGACGCCTCAAATTGACTTAAATTCGCATAGCCAAGGCATAGCGAACTTGGTTTGTCCGAGTTTCATTAGTAACAACAACAACAACATATATATATATATATATATATATATATATATATATAGTATATATATATATATATATATATATACTTATTTTTACAAGTTTACAAAGTTGCGAAATTTTTGAAAATATTTTGATATGATCAGAGACATGACCTTATGTGACATCACAATTGTATTATCGATTTTCATATATAATGCAAACTCCCTAAATACCGTAAACACAATAAATTATAAGAATCTTATCAAAACAAAATCTACGATTACTTTTATCCAAATTGTGCACTCATACGTTGCACTGGTTATTAAAAAACTTCATAATGAGTCATTAGACGCAAGCGATTAAAGAAAATTTGAAGACAAGCAAATTGTTGTCAATATGTACGACGCTCTGATCACAGGACTGAAGGAAACGAATGAGGGCTTCGATTGTTGCGTCGCTCCGTTATGATGGAGCGGCTAATTATAGCTGCCGAAGGAACTATTCATAAACTTGGGAAGTGCCCAAACTTCACAACGCTAGCTCATTTTGCTCAAAGCTTTAAAAAACGCACAAACATCGAGACTTCACACCTCATTAAGAAGAGCACAAGAGTTCTGCCCCAGAAAACAAAACTGGAAAGAAGAGCATGAAAGTTTTCATTTTATGAAGCAATTTAAAACTAAATATTTAACAGATGTGAAAAATATTTATATATATATATATATATATATATATATATATATATATATATATATATATATATATATATATATATATATATGCATACCAGTTACGTAGGATCAAATCTACCATAGCTGATGTTCTGGAGTAAAGAAATGCCAGCTCAGATGACCTACTAGCCACTTAGGTGTGGTTCAAACTTTCGAAAAGATTAGTTGAGCTTACAGGATTCCAATGGTTGGCATAGAAGTTAAAAAATAAAATCATCTCAATTTTTTTCTTCGTAGATAGTGTACATACATCTTTATTTTTGAATTAAATGGTGTTATTAAAAATATACATCACATTTTATTATAAATACTTTTTGCCGATAATATTTTTATTTGCTTAATGTAATAAACATAGAGAGTAATATGAAACAAAATGACATACGATCCCAAGTATAAATCTGAATTAAAAATATAAATTTAAACTCTTAATATGGGAACAATATTTAATTCGAGAGACTTACAATAAAAACGCCCACACATGCATAGAGGAATAAACTTATGTAATTGAAACCGTTGTAATATTTGATTTTCCAAGAAAAAAAATTACACTTTTATAATAATTTATACAATACACTAGTTCTCATTCTTTTTGTCGTTTCTATTCGTATTCTTATTCTTGGTATTCTTATTATTATGTGCTATACAATAGTAGTCATACTTATTATTTTTATTAACGTATTTCTTACCATTTTTATTATTATCATGTGCTGTTTAATATTTTTCGTTCTTATTCGAAGCTTTTTTTGAAAAATTTAAACTTTTCTGAAAATTTTATTAGATTATAATCTTTATAACAGTTATCATATACAACTGTTGAACACCATTTCTCATTCATAATCACAACAATTTTTGTACGCCGATTTACAATTTCATTGAATATAAATTATAAGCTGTAAAGCAAAAAATTTTAATACCTCTCTTTATTAAGGCATACAACATCTGTATCCCTTAAAATACATTATTTTGCCTAAAAACTGATGTTATAGCAGATAATTTTTTACTTCGGAATTCAATCCATAACTTTATCAGTAGTCCATCACTCCTGTACAAAAATTGATATGTCATCTTTTGATAACTTCACTCTGAAAATTCCAATTATACAGCAGATGATTTTTTACAGCGGAATTCCGTCGATAGTTTTATCAGAAGTTTATCACTACTGTACGAAAACTGATATCTTATCTTTTGATAACTTCACTCTGAAAATTCCCTAGATACAAACAGACATTTTTTACTGAGGAATTCAATCAATAACTTTATCAGTAGTTCATCACTCCTGTACAAAAATTGATATCTTATCGTTTGATAGAGCTTTAGTAACAATACATAAAAAATACTATCAAGTTTTCCGACCGGTTTTCAATAAATGTTCTTGTTTACAAAAACTTTACAATATTTTATTTAGGAGACAAATTTTGGCTATAATGAGATAAATTCGGAATGTGAACCGGAAACACTCGATTAAAGCTAATTTTTAGGAAGATTTAGGAAGCTAAAACGTAATATTCAATCCTCATTGTTAAAAAGTAGTTAGATACCAAACCGCATTCTTTTACTTGAAAGAATATAATTCGATTTCAACCAATAGAATCTTTTATGTACAGTTAAAATTTTATATCACTACTTTTATTGTCTTCTAAAATTTTCATTGAAATCGAACAAAAATAAAAGAATATTTTTGATCACTGAACAGAGGAGAATTAAATTTTATATAAATATTTTAATTCTATACTTCACTTCCCCCAAAATCCTTGTCAACGGAATTTAATTGATATCTGTGTGTATGTCTGATGAAGTCAAACAAGGTCCACCAGACCGTTGACCCTAAGGAAATAGAGGACCAGAATTGAGATGTGTATATATCATTTCTGGAAAGTCCTCCAAACAGTCCAGAATATGATCAGGAGAAGCTTGCTCAGTTTTACATAATCGATATCTTTTGTCTTCGAATGTTCTGGATTGAATTCCTCATTGTTATATAAGAATTTAATAGCTCACTGTCTCTAACGGCCTAAGAATTTTATATATCATTTTAACTTCCACCACATAATTGCCCCTTGAGTCGACTTTTCATAGAAAGTAGGCCTTATTCATGTTTCCCAAGGGAGAAAACCAGGAAAGCTCCCAAGCTTTTAACCCTACTGACATGCACGCAGAAGCAGAACATCCATCTTCCTTTCTTTAACAGTGACTGATCGAAACCTTTCACACTGAACGGGGTTGTCCTGCCACCAGCGCATATTAAACACCTGTTGTATAAGAATTGTCATTTTTAACGACTGATTTATTGTCCGCTGAAATGATTTTTTGAAAACAAGTTAAAATAAAGGGCAAGATAACAACTTCTCCTTCAGTCATCTGAAATGATTCAAGATAAAAATGGTAAGATAACAACTCCTTCTAGTCATCTGAAACGATTTCTTGAAAGCAAGATAAAAGAAAACAAGATAACAACTGCTTCTATAGTTATCTGAAATAATTCGAGGTAAGATAACAACTGTTTGTAATCATCTGAAACGATTTTTCGAAAGCAAGATTAAAAAAAAAGCCAAGGTCAGGGCTAAAAATGTTTTATCGCTGACCTTGACTTACATATTGTAATACCCAAATTTCAATTTCCTTATTTACATCTTCTACAAGGAACAATTTCTATATAATTCAATTTAATCAATTTTCCGATCAATAATACTTT
This sequence comes from Latrodectus hesperus, assembly GCA_037975125.1. Classification (NCBI taxonomy): domain Eukaryota; kingdom Metazoa; phylum Arthropoda; class Arachnida; order Araneae; family Theridiidae; genus Latrodectus; species Latrodectus hesperus. The sequence goes on along the minus strand of CM075855.1, from coordinate 94,237,361 downwards.
ATTATATTTATGCAATATGTTGACACAATGCTCTACAAACCACCTGACAGTCGAAATACATTGGAAGGAACATCTGTCACGTATCACCTTCAAGGAAGTTGGTTGGTTGGTTTGTCGCTCAACGTCCATTTTTTGCACACGAGGGCTAATTAGACCGGGACTTACGGTTTAAAGTGGATTCCGAACCACTACAAACATCCATACCCACACCTTCAAGGAAGACTTTCATTGATAATTTTTCGTATCTACATGCCATAAGAAAAGAAACCAGGAAAACTCCCAATCACCCACTTCGACACATTTGCACACAGAAATGCAATATCTTCTCTTTAGATTTAACAGTGGCCGGAATTAAACCTGTGACCCTTTACAATGAAGTGCGCGATCCTACCAAAACATTTTGATAACACCTAATACACACTTTTCCCTTCTGTGAAATCATTCCTATTCATTATAAATTCTGATATTTTTGTTAGGATAGAGAAGGAAGAAACCAAATCCAGTAAGGGCTTTTAAATCGAAATAGTTTATGCTTTTTATTTTTCCATAAATTCTATACATAAAAAATTCATTCATTGTCGTGCGCCAGCTAGGCTGGCAATCTGGGGTGCGCTGTTCCACTTTTCCAACTGAACCCTATTTTGGTGTGGAGTCCGTCTTCTTCAGTCCACGCATGCCATAGGGACCCGTTTATAGGGTAGGCAATCATTCGCACCTCATTCATACAAGGAAAGGACAGAGACAGGATAGATAGAGAGAGAAAGTACATCCATGCCCGAACCGGGATTCGAACCCAGAACCTCCTTATCCGTAGTCAGGCACGCTGACCACATACAAGTTGGTCGGATGTCCTAAAAATGTCTACTTTCATTTTATTGAAATAATTCTTGATATAACGAATCTGTAAGGGATTGAATTCTTCATCCAGTTTTGTAATTCATGATTATTGTATTAGGAATATCGATACTAAACATCTCATCTACCTTGATAATTTTATCGTAAGCAGTTAAGCAACGATGAAAGATCGAACCTTTAATGAAGGCGGGAAGGCTTCCTTTTCTCCCCCCTACACATTTTGACGGACGATTTTCTTATTAAGGGGTTGTTTCATTCGTTAAAATATTTTCACATTTCATTTCTTTCATATTAAATATTTTCGAGAACACTAAAACAAAAAGAAAAAACTGACCGTGATATTTATAGCACTTCCTTCTTCATGCACTTTTTCCAACACAATTTATATATATATATATATATATATATATATATATATATATATATATATATATATATATATATATATATATATATATATATAAGAGATTCAATCTCAATATGTTTTCTACAATTCATTGAGTTGTATAATCCTTGTATTTCTTAATAAATTCTGCCAATATATTTTGATAATTATATATAATAAACAATAAAACAGATGAAAACAATATTAAACAATGTATACTTCATTTGCTATGTAAATTTCGGATATAAAGAACAGTTTATTGACAGAATTTAATATGAATTTTAATTGGAGCTGTAACCGCACTCTGTATTCTTAATCAACTCTTTCAACGTATTCGTGGAGCTGTAAGCAGAACTCGTAGCACTCTAGTTTTTGGTTCAAGAGTTCATGGGTTCGATTTCAACTTCGAGTTTCAATGTTTGTAGTACAGATTGGTACTTTAAGCTGTAAGTATCAGTCTACAAAAAAAAAAAAGATGACCGTTGATCGACAAACGAATGAACAAAAAACCTTCAATATATTCTTCTTTCATTGCTGCAAATGAAACGAATATGAAAAATAGATTACATGGCTCCTACTATTTCATATCACGTGATACTTTCACATATAACGAACTTTATATTAATGAAAGAATTCGATTTTGTATCTTGCTCTGTAATTCATAACTGTTTTATTAACGTTTTCTTTTTTAATCACATCCTTAACTATTATTTTGATCATTTCACTTTAAACAATGAACCAAAGAAGTAAATACACAATTCATATTTTCTGATATTCATTTTCTCGTGATAGTTTTGCATACAACGAACTTGTATTGATAAAATAATTTCAGATATAATGAACTTTATAAAGAAAATAATAATAGATATCACCTTTCTCAGCTATTTCTTTCAATATAATCTGATTGTTTTCTCATAAACAATAAAAAAATAAAGAAAAACCGATTTTATGATTCAAAATACCTCTTTTTCGTAATAATTTCGGAAATAACGAATTTATCGTAATAATTTCGGAAAACGAACTTTATAATAATAAAAGATTTCGATTCGATATCTTACTCTGTAATTCATAACTGTTTTATTAGCGTTGTCCTTTTTAATCACATCTTTAACTGTAATCACTTTAAACATTAAATCAAAGAAGAAAATCCAATTCATATTTTCTGATATTCATTTTCTCGTGATAGCTTTGCATACAACGAACTTGTATTGATTAAATAATTTCAGATATAACGAACTTTATTAAGAATATAACAGTAGATATCACCTTTCTTAGCTATTTCTTTCAATATAATCTGATCGTTTACTCATAAACACAATTAAAAATAAAGTAAAACCTATTGTATGATTCAAAATACCTCTTTTTCGTAATATATAATTTCGGAAATAACGAATTTCTATTAACAAAATAATTCAATAGAAATCTTGCTCTGTAATTCATCATTATCTTATAAGCGGTGTCTTCTGGAAATACTTTTGCATTATCTTCCGATAACATTATCGTGGTCTGCGAAAATAAGAGAAAAAACCCCATTTTTCGACCGCCGGCCAGTACGGTTTTCCAAAAGTCGCCAAAACTGTCATTTGGCGACGGACACACCATCCGGCAACCCTGCACGAGAGCGATCGAGGAAGAGAGATCTCGCGCTCGCAATGGATGGCAGTGGTCCGATTTTGATGAATCTCCCTCCTTGACCAGGGATGCCTGGCATCGTTGTCTTCAAGAGACGGTGGTCCGTGGGGTCTGACGACTTCGTGGTACCTGCTGTCATTCTCCTCCTCCTCCACACCTCCTGGTAAGTGACACTTACTCTATCCTTTGGCTACTTTATTGATTAGCTTTTTTTCCGACTCCAGAACGCCATCCCAGGACAAGGGAAGGGAGATCCGGAGAGGGGTCTTTCTCGTCCCGGTCCACCCCCGCCAGGGCAGTCATTTTCTATCGACGAGTGTGTAACTCATTCCAGATTTCCCCGGTACATTGTCATCTATTTTTTACACCGAACGCATTCTTACAGTCCACAATACTCCAGGACGCTTCGATTGCGAATCTTTCCCCCTGGTGACATCTATTTTTAAGCAACCTCCTATTATCGTTTGATTCGGAGCAATTTAATTTAGATTAAAGCTAGATTTATCGAAATTAAATTATATAATAGCTTATAAATTATATAATAGCTTATAGCTAATAAAAATAAAGCTAGATTATAATGTAAAAGCTAGATTTGTTTAATCAAATCTAAATTTTGACGGAATTTAATCTAAATAAAATCTAAATTAGATTGGGTTAAAAGTAACTTCAATCAGTTAAGGTACTGTATCGTTGGTATTGTAATGTCAATAAGTGAGTTTTTGTATTGTAACAGCATATACAGGATCAACACTATTTACTGTACCATAAAATTACTGTATGTACTGTGAGATTTATCTAACATGTGATTGTATGAGATTAGATTGTCAAACTCACAGAATATTATGAAGCTGTAATTTGGGCTATAGAACTATATATAGTGCATAATAAGTGCATGGTTTTTTTAACAGATTAAAAGTGTTATTCATAGTAGTTATTTATTGTCTCAAGTAGTTACTTAAAATTTAAAATACTTTATCGAAAATGTTTAGAGTTGCCTTAGCATTATAATTGCATGCTCTGGAATTTGCCGCACTAAATGAAATAATTCAACAAATGTAAATATTGATTAATATTCTAGGGCATACCCTTTATTGGAAATTGTTATAGTTGATATTAGTTACCGTATTATCCATAATAATATGGCATATTTTCAAATCAATGAAAAGAACGTCCATTTTTCATAGATATATCTTTTAACCTACCGATAACCATGATTAGGTTTAAAATTTTATCTAACATATTTTTAATTGTTTATATTTTGATTGTTTATTTTTTGTGTTCATGATTGTAAATTTAATAATTTAAGTTTTATTTTAAAAGCATTTTAAGCATCGTTATTTAAGTACATTATAAAATTATAAAACATTGAGGCATTGTTATTTATTTTTCTGTTTGCTTATCAACAACATTAGGGAAATATATTTTTATATTTGTTTGTAATTGTGATGAGTAATTGTACTCACAAAATAATCGAAATAATAAAATTTATAGATTCTTATAATGTTTATTAAGATTGAATATCATATTTTATATTTGATAATAAAAATTTGAAAAAACTAAGTTTTACTCAAAAATACAATTTTTTTTATTTACTGAAGAATATTATATAAGTGTAAAAGCTGAAGTCAATCCTTATAATTTAAGCACTGTGTGTTTTTACCAATTTATAAAATTTTTTATTCATTTTCTTAATTTTTATGAGTTATCTTAATTATATTTATAAGCGAATGCTAAAAAATATTGATACAATTCATTTTAAAAATTGTATTATCACGATTGTGTTTTTTCTTATGTTAACCAGCATAATTTTTTAAATTTAAGTTTCACTTATATATACATAGAAAATGCAATTGTTTTTATTTATTTAAAAATATTATAAAGGTGGATATATACTTAGCCAGTGCTCTATGTAATTTAATAATTTTTATTTTTCTATTTACTAAAATTCTATTCAGTTTTGTAGCCGCTGTCAGTTATTCTAATGGTATTTTTTACGCTATGTGTAATGAGTAATAAAATGCAAAGATTTTAATTCACTTATATTTATCAGAGTTTTTATAGTATATGAAGAAAATAACCATATTAAAACAAGTTTTTACTGTTTGTTCAGTTTTCTATGTATGAATTTGAAATCTTACCAATTTACAATCAATGTTTTAGCAAATAATCATAATTTTTCACTTAAAATTCCAAGTGAAATACTTTAAACATGTAATTACTTAGATGCTTATGTTGTTTTTTAGAATTTTAGTGGAAATCGAGATTTGATTTCAAGCTTTTTTTTTCTTAAAGTGTATACTCATAAAATATAATTTGTCCTAGATGAAGTCCAATACATTTTGATAACTTTAAAGTCAACATTAAAATATTTGAAGTTTCATTCTGTTTGTGAAATTGTTATTATATTAACTCGACCAGTTTTAAAAATGGGTTTAAGGAAGAGGATATAGGGATAACTACATTTTATGTGAGTAATACAATTTGAACACTCACAAAAATTGTACACTCATAAAAAATACAGGTTAACAGTATTTTTCTGAGTGTTCATATTGCATCACTTATGCAGTTATGAGTTCATTTTACTGTTGTTGTTGTCGTGTGCCAGCTTGGCTGGCAATATGAGGTGCGCTGCTCCACTTTTTCAACTGAACCATATTTTGGTGTGGAGTTCGACTTCTTCAGAAGACACATGCCATAGGGACCCGTTTATAGGGTAGGCAACCACTCACACCTCATTCATACAAGGAAAGGACAAAGATAGGATAGATAGAGATAGTACACCACCACACACACTACATCCATGCCCGAATTGGGATTCGAACCCAGGACCTCCCTATCCGTAGTCAGGGACTCTGACCATTAGACAGAGCAGGCGGCTCATTTTACTGTACAATTTGTTTAAATTTGAAATTTTAGAATAGTTAAACACAATAAATTAATTAAAAATTCAAATTTCATTTCCAAACTTGTACATTTAAAGGTAATTGATATCGTTAATACGATACAAAACTCTTACAATTTTAGGCTGCTCTTCATAAGAGCCTAATAGCTGTTTGTTGAATGGTTAACGTTCTAACCTTAGATTCATCGGTTCGACATCTCATGTTCGTATATAATGTTTCATAATTCTCAGATTGTGTTTCCTAAATTAGTTCTCGTATACCAAAGCTAAAATTAAAATGAAAAAATATCAAATATTAACCATTTTTCACGTACTGTTTATTATAATCAATCTACAACTAAACAGCTTTTAGTTTCTTCATTCGATAATTATTTGATTTCATACCTAATATATTTATTCTTTTGGATGCATAATCATTGTTCAGTAGCAAAATAGTCAAAATTTTGACATTTTTAATAATAAAATTCGTTTTGATACATCTGAAAATTCAAAGTCATGTTTGAAAATGAAATTCACTGTTAAGAAAAAGGTAAAAGTTCTCATATCCTAATTTAGAAAAGAATGGGTGTCATAAACAGGGATTTAAAATAAAAATTTTAAGTTGTGTTAGATTTTAAGAAACATTATTCTGAATATTACAAAGAATTTATATTTTAAGATGGAAATTTTATCAAAGAATTCCTAAATTCTTTCAAAATTCTATTTTCAGAGATTTATTTAAAAAACAAGTCAAACACATTTTCATTAAATGATTTAGTGATTGAAATTTAAATTCAGAATACTTTTTCAACTTGTATTAAGAAACAAGAAAAGCTCTGCATAATTTAAAGAATTACTAGAAATTAGATAATCCATTAACTTAAATATATATCGGAAATTTTTTCTTGCTCAAAAGTTAGTAATTTTTACTTGTGAAATTTTACTTTAAATCTATTGATTATAATTGTAAAATATTTATATTTTGCTTAGAAATGTTCTTTGATCTTTACTATTTACACTTTTTATTAAATTTTATTAATTTTATTAAATTTTAGACATGTAATTCACACCTGTAAACACAGAGTTTCTTAATTTCTATACATATTTGCGGAAAAATATTTTTATGTTAACTTTAAGATTTTGAGAATTTAAGTTTAAATATAATATGTTTTGTTAATCCAAAACACGTTGGAGATGCGAGTGTTTGAATCGATTTGTATTTCATTTTAATAATTAAGTAAAGTATAATATTAATACTTAATATTATACTTTGTTGTTGTTGTTGTTGTTGTCGTGTGACTAGTGCAAAGAGAGAAAAAATAGAAAAGTTAAAAAAAGACAAGTCTTATGGGACCAAAGGCATGGAGCACTGCCCTGACCACATCTTCAGCTCATAAAGAGGTTTGCCATTGCCTCGGAAGGTTGGACTGCTGCCTATTGGTCCGCACGGAAGGTATTTTATTTCCCTCCTACCACCCACTGAGCCGCCCAACTTGTCTAGTGGTCAGTGTGTCTGACTGCGGATAAGGAGGTCCTGGTTTCGAATCCCGGTTCGGGCATGGATGTACTTTCTCTCTCCATCTATCACTGTCTTTGTCCCTTCCTTGTATGAATGTGTTGTGAATGGTTGCCTATCCTATAAACGGGTCCCTATGGCATGTGTGTACTAAGGAAGTCGGACTCGACACCAAAATAGGGTTCAGTTGGGAAAAGTGGAGCAGCGCACCCATATTGCCAGCCTAGCTGGCACACGACAACAACATCACCCACTGATCTTCCAGTGGGTGGTAGAAGGGATACTTTACTTAATTAATAAGCAAGTAACAGTTCAGTTAGATTTCTTCAACAAAATGCTTTAGAAGATCAAACAAATAACAGTGAACAAATTTGAACCGTAAATTTAACTATATTTCACACAGTTTATAGATAAATTAGAGTTTAAATTTAGAGGCATTTATATTAAATATGCTCTTGTTTTTAAAAATCGAATAATATCTGTTAAAAATGAATAATATTGAAGTCATTTTCTCACTTAAATCTTGAAATTAAAATACCATGGACATCAATGCAAATGATATAAATCCTAATGTAATCGGTTCAAAAGTGCGGAAAACATTTTTTCACACCAAAGATATAATTTAAATCAATAGCATGAATATGCTCTCATAATTTGATTCATATTTTATGGTTAACTAGACTAACATGAGAGAATGATCGATATGTATTTAGATGTAGGGAATAAATCAATAGAGATGGAAAAAGCCAAACTAGAATGATCAAGCTATTATATAAATAATTTAATAAAGCCTTAATTAGCAAGCTATTGTGTCGGTCGTCATATTTTTGAAATTTTCAAAACAATTATATTTTATATTTCTAAATTAAGCACAGTTTAAATTTTTCATTTTTAACCAGAAAACCTATTCTTGATTGACAAAATCAATTCTTTATGGACTTCTGAAAAGAGAATAAATATATTTAGTTTTATTTATAATCTATAAATATGAGCCCACTTTTAACACTTCTTTTTTACATCAAGATATAGTCACCTTTGACGTAATTTAACAAGTAAATCAAAAGTAATATAAAGCTGTCATTCAATACCATTGATCCCAATTGAAATGCTTAGAGCATTTACATTATTTTTCACCTTTGAAATATTTTTCTTTGAGAGTCTTGGTGATTTATAAGATAAATTACCTTTCTTTATGATTGTATACCTAAGAAAGAGCATTATTGTAGCATTGATGTTTATTTGTTATTACAATTAGACTATTAAAAGGTAATAGACTTCAAAATCGTATTTTATTCAGCTCAATAATTACAATGTGTAAACTTTAAACTTATAACCTTTTCTTTTCCCTTTTCATATTTCCGATTCCATCGGGATTACTCAATAATTCCCAAAAAGGTAATGTACATCTTACCTTTTTTTGATGTACATTACCTTTTTTAGTATTGATCATTACCTTTCGTAGTAATATACATTACCTTTTGTAGTAATGTAAATTACCTTTTATAGTAATGTACATTACCTTTTGTAGTAATGTACATTACCTTTTGTAGTTATGTAAATTACCTTTTGTAGTTATGTAAATTACCTTTTGTAGTAATGTACATTACCTTTTGTAGTAATATACATCTTAACACTAAGCAAGCTGATAATAGAACATTCAACATTCCAGCCTGAGTTTGAATATGACAAGATTCTGGTTCCTTTGAGAGAGGATTCGATTCCCAAATTCAGTGATAATTAAATAATATTCACAGTAGGTGGAAATGTATTTCATTTACCATCGAGATAAACAAAATTACTATGGAGTAACAAATTAAATCTTACAACCCCGCAACTTATTTAAAATAGATATTTCTAGCGTTTAGTACTGTTTATCTGCGATTCAGAGCTTACACCGTAAGTTTTTGGCAAAAGCATATGAGGTCAGGAATCGAGCAACTGAATGCGAAAGTTGTTCTCTACATCCATTTCCCCAAATTGCTAGAGGAGATAGTTTGCAAATTAGCACTTGTGAAAAAAATTAACCTTAGAAATCTAACCAAACTAATGTATAAAATCGTATGTTCATGGAGGAAAATTTTTTTTACATAAATTATTTGGTAAATTAACAAATAATCATTAGTTTCCAGTGCTATTTCATCTTTTCAATGTTTCATATAAATAATTTATTTAGAAGCTTGCATAGACCCTAAATGTTTTACATTATCAAATTTATATAGCGTGACTTACCAGTAATCGATAATTTCTATAATCGACGTTTTTTGCCGAGATAACTGCTGAATGGTTGATATGATGGCTTTCAATTTACTAGTTCATGGGGTTGAATCCAGTTTAGAGTGTCGATGTTTGTGGACGTATAGATAACTGAAGGTTCGGTTTGAATAAGTTCTTGCAAGGAAAACGTGATAGGTTTTCAAACAAGGCAAACTAATTTCCATGCTTCTTTTCGCCAAATTGACATCCAAACTTTTAGCGTTATTGCATTCAGTTAAAGAGTTCATGTATTCGATTAATCTTGAATGAATTATTTCAGCAGTTCGGAATCTGCTTGAAGTAGTCTAACTTACCCTCACATTGCAAAAGATGACCATTTATCTAAAAAAATTAGTCATACCATGTTTTTTTTATGCAACATTATTTTACAATATCCAATTTTTTTAGTATCTACGATTCTATAGAAATATTTTTCGGCATCAATTTTATCCAACAGTTTTTTTAGAAAAGGCTTAGCGTAATTACTCTGATTAACAAGGAACTTTTGATAGTTAGTCTATAACATTAAAAACAGACAAGCTTTTATATAAATCCTTTCCATGACATTAACCAGTAATTTTAGGATCATTCCTATATATAAAAGAGTGCTATCTGGTGTTTATTAAACACCTTTTTTTAATAAATATGACATGATTAATTTAAAAACAATTTTTTTCAGCTTTCAAATTTTTCTTAGAATGTTAAATTGTGAAGTTAGCCTATGATGTTAAATACTCATTCTGATTTAAATATAGTGTTGATTACTTAAAAATAGTCTTTCAACAATATTATGTGACGAATTTCTAAAGAAAAATAAACCAAAATGGCAGTCCAATGGTTAGCGCTCAGGCCATGGATTCAAAGATTCGTGAGTTCGATTCTCCGTTTGGAAAGTGTTGTTCGTAATATATACAAATCCATTTTATATAAACTGTAGACCTCATGTATGAAAAGATTATTGAACGATAAGCAAACCAAAGCTAACTAATTCTATTTTAAATTTGATACCAATTAGAAAATAATTTAATTTTCTTTACGAGAGTTCTAGTAGGATTTCATACCTATTTTTTCTTGGCATTGGTATGTTATGATTATAGCTGCAGATCACAAAACTGGAAGTAAAATGGTTGGAGCTCTGGGCTTCCATTCATCAATTCGTGGGATCGATTCCCACCTTCGGATGTTAATATTTATAGTGGTTGGGAAAATATTTTAGGGTCCAACAATTGTGTAGGTTTTAGTTTTATTTGCCCTTGTGTGCTAAAAATGTCTGTTCAACACGCAGTAAATACTGCTAAATCATAGTTAAGTTAAAAAACACTCCGATCTAAGAGAAATAAAATCACTAAACTTTCATTAAATTAGAAATATGTAATTCGTACATCCTATAAACGTATCATTTTACTAAACCTAGAATTTTTTGGATAATTTAATTAATAAATTGATGAAGATTTTCAGTAAAGAATACAAAATTTTTTTTCTAAAAAGTTTTTTCGTAAATATAAAATAAAATTTATTTTATATTAATAATTTTTTTTTATTTTGACATTAAGCTTCTAATTATGCAATGATAATTTAAAGAAATCTCATGGGATTACGTGATAGATCTAGTATTTTCACAACTATGGTAACATTTAACCCGTTGAAACGTGTTAGCCCTGAGATTAATCTTTACAAACGCAATTTGAAATCTACTTTTCAATTAATTATATTCATTTTTGCTCCAATATCTATCCGTCGTAATCAGTGTTCCAGTTGCTTCTAAGGTTAACTGGCAGTATTTTATATGTAAAATAAGCAATAATTCACAAACGGTATGTTATCGTCAGAGTAAAAACGATCGTAACGGTCGTCAGAGGAAAAAAAGGAGGTATAATGCACTTGCTCATTTTTTGTTGCCCCTATTCTACAGAGAATCCCTGTGAAAAATTCCAAATGATAAAGTAACAACATTATAAAAATTCACAAATGCAAATGTCGTCAGTGGAAACAAAAGGAAGTATAATGCATTTCCTCATTTTTTGTTGCCTCTATACTACAGAGAACCCCTGTGAAAAATTCCAAACGATAAAGTAACTACATTTAGACCCTATTGATAAGCTTGAGAGAAACTCCAAACGATAAAGCAACTGCATTTACAAATATTGGCAATTTATGTTAAACTGATAGTTTAATGGTTATCACTTCAACCTTCAATTCAACAGATAAAGGGTTTGACATGAAAACATGGGAACTTACCATGGTTTGGCATCAACTTTATAAGTCAATTTTGGAAATTTTTATTATTCAATTATTTTCATGGGTGTCCTAAATAAAAATTGCCAATAAATTTATGTGTCTATAAATACTAAAAATTGTCAATAATCGTAGCAGCGGCCATTTTGTCACCAAATATGATGACCCTGTTTAGTGTTTGTTATTCTAGTTACAATACACTGTGGAAATTTATATCAGGGACTTAGAATTTTAAACTGAACTCCGAACCATTACAATCATCCATATCTTAGGTATGAGACAAACTTACAGACTGTTGAATTGGAAACCAGCGCATTAACCTTCCAGGGACCAGTTTATTTATAGAAATAGCAGAGTGGATAAACTAGAAATGGTAAAACCGAAATAGCCTAATTTCTATTAATAATGGTAAAATACTCTACCAAAATTATGATTTTTAATTGGATATTTATAATATTCAGCTAATCATATATATAATTAAAGAAACGAAATTTCTAACAGCTTTCATATTGTGTAAGGATAAATATGTCAAAGTAAACATTGTTTCGGTATTTTCTTTCGATTCTTAATTATTTCTGCTAGCACATAGTGTGTTTGTTTGTTGTCCATGACACTTAAAAAGCCAAACTCGCTATGCCGTTGGCTGCGAATTAAGTCAATAGGGAGCGTCTTTCGTTTGGATCAGAGCACCACGAAGGTGAAAGTACGACTTTTGCTCATTTTAAGATGAATCGTCGTTTTGAATTACGGTCAGGTGACGAGGCCACACCTGAGCTGACACCCTCCTCTCCACATCCACGCCACACCAGTGGAAGGACTTTGGACGTCACAGATAAACGTGGACACGTCCCCAACCCACGGAGCTCCAGCAACCCAGTGAAGGAGAGTACACCGTGGTCACCCTCCCAACCACTGCCCGCGGCAAATAATGCTTCACTTTGCTGAGCTTATGGGAAGCTGCGTGAAGCTACTGAGCCACTGGAACTCTACACATAGTGTAATTCCATCAAATGATCAATTTTTATATTTTCGCTTTATTATGTCCCTAATATATTTTGTCCGGTTGGTAGAAATAGTCAATATGATTTGATCTTTCCTAATTGAATGGGAGAGATGAATATGCAACTGTTTTGTTTTGCACTGTGTCTTTTGACTCTGCTGTTCGGTGATTCAATTCTTTCCTGGAATCTTTATAAGAGCTTGAAATGTGTATTTCAAATTATAAGATCTTGTCGAATGAAACCGGATGTATAATAAGTTATATTAAAATGACAAACCAACTGACCAATCAGATCCCTTTTTTGATATTGAGCATGCGAAATATTTATTGTTCTACTAGAATAATGTAGGGAATTATATTGTCAAAACAGATTTTCATTTAATCATCAATGGAGGCCCAAAATGATAATGCAGTTGACCAGTAAATAAATAGCTGGTAGACTGTGGTAAATGCCAAAATATTTTGTTTCTTTTTAATATGTTAGATTCATTAAAAGGTAGAACTCTATATATGAAGGAGTAAAATTTTCTATTGGTCAGCGTGCCTGACTGCGGATAAGGAGGTCCTGGGTTCGAATCCCGGTTCGGGCATGGATGTACTTTCTACTCTATCTATCCTGTCTTTGTCCCTTCCTTGTATGAATGAGGTGTGAATGGTTGCCTACCCTATAAACGAATACTTATGGCATGTGTATAGAGCAAAGTCGTACTTTCACCTTCAAGGTGCTCTGATTAAAACGAAAGACGCTCCCAATCGACTGAAATTCGCATTGCCAAGGCATAGCGAGCTTGGATTGTCCAGGTGTCATTAGTATGAACAGCAACAGGAGTAAAATGTATATTAAAATGTGTGGTCACAAATTGATACAACTGGAAACAGGGCCGTGGTGGTCTGGTTAGTTAGGTAGCGCAATTCTCACAATCACAAGATAGTGAATTGGAATCCCAGCTTATCGTCCGTCAAGTTCACTAATGGCGGCTGGAGCACGTTGAAACTGGGAGTGGTCACAATATTCTCCAAGAGAAACGATACCTTTGGGGATGGCAGTCCAAGTATTGAGGGTCTTCTGTTCGTCCCTGCTTCAAAAATCACGAAACCTCCACCTGGCCGCTTTTATCTAACTGATAGATCCCAACTCAGGGCTAGAGATACAAGAAAGCATATTGGTGCAACAACAACTGTGAACATAAAAATTATCGATATATCACTGCTTTCGATGTTGTTGTTTACTAATGACACTTGGACAAGCCAAGCTCGCTATGCTATGCGAATTAAGTCAATTGGGAGCGTCTTTCGTTTTAATCAGAGCACCATGAAGGTGAAAGTACGACTTTGCTCTACACGCACGCCATAGGGACCCGTTTATAGGGTAGGCAACCATTCACACCTCATTCATACAAGGAAAGGACAAACACAGGATAGAGAGAGAAAGTACATCCATGCACGAACCGGAATTCAAACCCAGGACCTCCTTATCCGTAGTCAGGCACGCTGACCACTAGACAAGTTGGTCGGCTGCTTTCGTAATTTCTTTTGATTGCATTTAGCTGATATCCAATCGAAAAATATGTAAAAACATGTTGTTGTTGTTTTCCTATGACACTTGGACAAGCCAAGCTCGCTTATGCCTTTGGCAGTGCGAATTAAGTCAATAGAGAGCGTCTTTCGTTTGGATCAGAGCAACACGAAGGTGAAAGTATTTAGATTAAAGATATTTTCATCTTTAGTCTAAATATCACGGCACTCTACGTGATATCTATATGATAATATATGATTGTATAATCATATAGCTATCACTATATGATTATATGACGTGATATCTATATATCCGTGATTATATACATTTTGATATATAATCACGGCACACAAACAATCTACCACGGCACCATTTGTCTTTGTTACCCGAAGAGATGATGGAAATTTCATTCTTTGATGTATTCTTGTTTGCTAAAGAATGTGAGTATTTCACTTCAGTTACAACCATGGGCTGAAATAATGGCAAAAGAAAAAAATAGATTTAATAAAGCACAATTTACTAATTAAATAAATGTTATTTTCCTGAAAGCTTTTAGCCATTTAGGTCATTTTATGGTATATCGCTTCCAGTCTCAACAAATGAATTTACAGAAAATTTCTAATGATGTTTCTGTTTGCATCAACGGATATGAGTTACTTTTAGCATAAACTTCCTTAATGGAATTACTGATCTGAAAATATTTTATATCTAATTGAATATTATAAATTTTCTCTCTCTCTCTCTTCCTCTCTCTGTATATATATATATATATATATATATATATATATATATATATATATATATATATATATATATATACATACAAGTACGTGTGCATAAACTTCAAACTTTCCTATAATAACTGAATTAACAGTATATTTTATTAACTACTTGCTTTGTTTGAAAAGTGTAATTAAAGTTATTACCACAGCAGATTACAATATTTTATATTATCATTAATTCTTTATGGGAAATATAACCAAACAAAATTAAAATTCTTATTCTTATCATTGGGGATTTTAGCAATCGATAAGTAATATGTCATTTGTACTATATAAAAAAGATAAGTACGGATTTCCGATATTCGAGTTTTAAATATTTAAGCATTGTTTTTATAAAAATATTTTAGAAGAAGGCATTAAACTTTTTTCTTCATATTAATTCATTTGTTTAATCATTTCAGTCCATTAAATGGATAGAAATTTAATTAATGGAAAAATATGTTATTAAATGTAGTTAAATCAATGATTAATACAATGTTACATCGAACTAGAAGCACTCACTGACAAATATATATATTTATACTTAAAGGTAAAACACATATATTAATGCATATCTTACCGTAGTTGATAATTTATCAAATGTAATTAATGATTCAATCATTAATTTACAGTTTTCTCTTTAGATTATTTATTTTAATTCATAAATTTATATAAATAATATTTTTGATTAATGTATTCATGTATTCATAAAATAGAACAGTTGCTCATAAAAATATAAGTAAATGCGATAAAATTACTTTAAATTATTTAAAAAATTGCTTCTAAAAATATTGTTGCATTTTGGAAATAGTTGCTATTACTTTGTAGCTATATGCTGGTGTTTTTCTCATACATAAAATCAAATATAAAAAATTTCCTTCATAATTTTGATATTATATTCGTCAAAAAAGTTAAGCTTTTAATTTTGAAAATCTGATACCAATAACTGTTTAATTAGGAATGTATAACTTTATATAAACAAAAGTGAAAATATTTTTAAGGAGTTAATTACCTTTGATGTTAATCATGTTCTTTCATGCAATTTTTAAGAAAAATTCCCTTAACAAACAAAGATTATAACAAAGATTATTTAAATACAAATTTACTTCATTAGGAAAAGCATTTTTTTATTTTCAAAAAATAAAAGAAATTTCTGCTTTAATGTAGTGTTTGAATCTTAACTATAGGTCTATTAGCAACTTTTAAGAAAATTCTGTTATAAAAATTAATGCACCAGAATATATATTTTAAGCCTCTCAAAACTACGACAAAACTATTGTCTCTTTTACACGCAGTTGCCAATTTATTTGAATATAATATCAAAATATAATCACTTGAGCAAATATTTAATATATATATATATATATATATATATATATATATATATATATATATATATATATATATATATATATATATATATATATATATATATATTCAAGAGAGAGATTTTATTAAAATAATTTTTTAGAGTATGTCATCGAATGAGTTACTTCTAAAATGTGTGTTTTTCTTAGTTGACAGTTGCATATCTGTTCTTAAAGTTTCAAACTACAAAAACTTTTCATTATGTTTAAGAAAAAAATTCTTTCCCTCTTCAGAATGGAACTATAATGAAAAGTTATGATGCTTGCATATAGGAAACATATAATTTAAAATACTGAAATTATTAAAATAAGAACAAAAAATTTACAAATTTTAAAAATGCGGACAGAAATATCTCATGTTGAAAAAATATCATTCTAGATTTTTCAAGTATTTTTTTTTATTTTTCTCAAACACCATGTTTTTTTTAAGTATAAATGTTTTCAATTGAATACCATATCAGTTACCAACTGTTTTATCATAAATATTATAAATACTTTTTGAGTCCAACTAAAACTCATAGTTGTGGACTCGGTTACCGATTGAGTATAACTAATATCTCTCACCCCGTAGATGTTTGCAAAGGTTTGAAATTAGCTGAAACTATAGTTCTTATTCAAACTAATTTTCATGAGTAAAAGAAAATGCAGAGTTAAAAAAAATTATAAATTCAATTATGACCTTTGGACATGGAAATTTGTAGTGATTAGAAATTCCTTTTAAGCTGGGCTGAGCGGGTAACCGAATAGTTTGCACTCTTATCTTCAGTGCAACAGCTCCTGGGTTCGAATCCGACCTCAGGTTTGGAGATTGTTCTGGTTCCATTTTGAATTGTAAGTCCCGGCCTAATCAGCCCTCGTATGCAAAGAGTAATTATTGAGCGCAAGCCATCATTTTATAAGCGATAGGTTTCCTTTGAGTTGTAAAGTGATTGTAGAGAGACAAGTCAAATACTATTTTTGAGATTTTGTTTTTGTGTGGGCAAAATTTCTAGTTTCCAGAGGTGTTCAATGCTCCAGCTGAAGCAAAAATATTTTTTGCCAATTGAGATATTTAACCTTTCATGAAACTAATTGTTTTATTTATATCTTAATACCAATTTCATATTTCAAACGTTTGAAAATTGTATTCTTCTTGTTTTTAGATTAAACAAAGATTCGAAATGAGACAATTTTTTCCTTTAAGCCAATAAAAAAGACATATAAGACCATAAGATATATAAATCAATCTTAATGAATATGCCGATAGCCTGGCCAAAGAAGCTAGAGACCTCGACAATAAGGTCGCCACAATCACACTTGCTGATGCTAACACTTGCTGGCTAAATATAGAATTACGTCTCACAGCTTTAAAAAACCTCTACTTATAGAATTTAACTGTCCCAGGATTATCACATCCACAATTGCCAGATTGAGAACAGAATACCATAAGGGCATGAAGTTTCTCCCGGGTAAAACTAAGAAGATATGTTCATGTAAGCACTGCCCGGGAGTCCAACTCACGCCCAATCACACCTTGGGATGCCCAGCTGTTGCGGTAAATTTATTAAAAATGGGAATGGTCCCACTCAGGGACTCATTGCAAGAAATTCTCTTCAGCCCTGATGCACCCCTGATTGCCAAGGCAGTGGTCAAGACTTTCAAAAGAATTTAGAGACTTTCCTTATTATCCTTATCTGCACTATTTTCATGGACACGAGAACAACAACTTCAATCTTAATATAAATATTAATAAAAAAATACAGAAATCTATCGTAAAAATGTTTATTTTCAAAAAAAAAAAATTCTTATCAATTTCAAAATATTAAAAAAGTTAAATCAAAATACTGTTTCCTAAAAAAAATTTCATATCATTGTTTTAGCAGAAACTACTGTTCAAGATTTTATTTAAAAGTATTGTAGATATAATTAAGAAGTAAAAATTTAAAAATTGGAAATATCTATACTAGATTTTTGAGTTATGTTAGTTTAAGTTTAGAAAAATTAATTTAAATGAGCGCATTATCAACCTAGCATTACCCCAACTAAATCTTTTATAAAAATATCTTATGTTTTGCTCATTATAAAAGAGTAACTTTTATTTTTATAATTTATAAGATTATACAGTTTATTTTTTATCAATGCAGTACAAATTTAAAAACAGACTATCTTGTCCAACTGCATAAGTTTTCGTTGTTCAATCACCTTTATTATCTTCTTCTTCTTCTTCTTAAAATTGAGTTTGTATGTCATTGGGCACCTCTGCTTTTATCAGCATTTTGTACCATTAACTCCAAACCTAATGTTTCCTAGTTCCAGTTGCTCGGGTCACCCACTTTACTAATAAAGTCCGATAACCCTTTAATGGAGTCTAGGTGTAACTCTCTAGTATGGATGAAGCCTAAAGAAGTTAATTTAGGGAGAGCAAGAGCTTCACATTCGTAAATGACATGCTCTGCCGTTTCCTCTTGCATATGACATTTCCAGCAGATAAGGTCTTGCTGAAATAGTCCCATCTGGTCAGAAAATCAGTCATGCTAGGGATAGCTTCCTGACTTTCACCAGAAGAAGATGGTTTGGAGGTCATTTCTACCTCAAGTGAAGGATTCATTGCTGACCCATTACAAGATTGCGTCTGAGTTCCCTTGTCTTTTTCAGCAAGGTCTACTTTAGAGGCTTCACCTGCAAATGCAGAAAGGTTTGTTACTTCTTGTGTCTTTTCAGCCACAAGATAACAATTAAAAAGCTCAGGTAATATAAGTCCACCCAGCATTGCCTGAGTTACTGGGCAAGGCAAATTACTCTAGAAGTTCGCCAAGCAACTAGAGGCTCCGTTAAGACACCAATACCGCGGTGCCAATTAGCCCTAGGCATGGATCGCATAACACCAGAGTTTACGGGAGCTGGTTCGCGGCCTCTGATTCTATATTCAAGGCTATCCTGTAATTCCTACAGGACATTCGGCTATCCACCACTTGCCGACACGCCTGGTGGCTGTGCTCAAGCCCCAGGAAGGTACACGTACCCCCTGGTTCCAGGTTTATTATCTTAATACCTGGAAATGCTTTTACATTGTATCATTGCTTACTTTTTGTTTAAGTGTTCTAGTAGATTTTTAATTCTAAACTCATTTGAAATTCGTGAAACATTTTTATGAATATTTTACCAATCAATATTTCAGTGAGTTTTGACATGATTGCAAAATATCCGCAGAAGAATTTCATTGAGGTTTTTGCTTTCTTCTAATTTTCCACAAAACAAGGCGAACTAAATCTAGCATAAAACTATGGCAAACTTTCATATTGGTAGATGTTTGCCAGATTTAAATCGAAATTGCCAATGTGTTGATATTTTGAGAAGAATTTAAATTTCTTAGAAATACCGTGAAATATTTATCAGAAATCAGGAGTTTTTTACCAGTACATGTTTCTTAATTTTTCTGAAACTCCTCAGAATTTAGATAAAATGTATGAATACCGAAATTATAAATAAGATACAATGTGGGCAGCTCTATTATACATTGCTTTTCTGTATATCCGAGCTGATCGTTGAAGCAAAAAAATTAACAATTTTTGTTTCATTTGAGTATTTGATCTTCTTTTTCGACTTAGAAATACTTGTGTTACTAAAAATATATCTGAATTATCTTTTCTTGTCTACTCGCCACGAGACTTTATTTTGAATTTGCTAAGATGACAATTGCACTGTGGTTTTATCTTCAACCGTTTCAAAACTCGATTCCCTGTACGAGTAAAGATATCTGATGTGATTTGGAGTCTGCCTTAAGACAAGGGGCCTCGATATGAAATGCTCTTGTGTTTGCAGAGCTAATGGCATATATAGCGGTGCAGGCCAGCCCTGGACTGTACCATTAGGTTAACTGATACACCCAACTATCAAATCCATACTAAAGGCTTTAATTATTCATTAATCATTATTACCTCATTAGTTTGCAGTAAGTTCAGGTATATGTTTTCAGTTTTGTTTTATCATTTTTAACTTCCTTTTGTCTTTCCATTTATTTTCTTTATTCCTTATATGCATGCTATTTGATATGTATTTCATATGTCTGTATTACCATTTCCTGCCATGTATTTTTTCTGATATCTATTTTGAATGCTTCTTATGTATCCACGTGTTAACTTTCAATTGCAACCAAATTTGTGTTAAATAGTATACTTTACAAACCCTCCTTACTGTGTAAAAGTTATAATTTATAGTGTCTCCATATGATTGCAAGCATAATTGTATTGTCTTGTATGTACTGTGTTCCGTTTTCTTTTCTCTCCAGCGGGTCCATCAAATCTGGTAAAACCCTTTCAGGGTTAGGTACAGGGACCTCTGCTGGCGTTTACCATTAGGTTAATAGGTTTGAAATACTCCCCCATCATTAAGTGATCTTTAATTTTGAACCACGGTCAGGTGACGAGGTCACACCTGAGCTGGCACTCTCCTCTGCACAACCACGCCACACCAACGGAAGGACTTTAGACGTCACACATTAACGTGGATACGTCCCCAACCCATTGAGCTTCAGAAATCCAGTGAGGGAGAATGTGGTCACCCTCCGAACCACTTCCCGCGGCAAATGATGCTTCACTTTGCTGAGCTTACGGGAAGCGGCGTGAAGGTACTGAGCCACTGGAGCAGCTATTTGCAGAGCGATAACAGTATCCAGCTTGGATAAATAATCCGACCGTAATAACATGGTTTCATTTTAATATATTGTCACGAAGATTTAAGTGAACACACCGTTGGCTTTAAACAAACAAGGTTATTGAAAGGAAGTAGTGACTTGTAACCTTACAAGGTCGAGTGGGCATAAGCTTTTATACAGTAACAGAATATTCGAGAAACAACTAATTAACATAACAAAGAAAGGTCTAGAATGTTGGAGAACATAAGAAACAATAACTAAGGAAACAAACTAAAAAATCCATACTTTGGATACAACAGCCGTGGCTATTATCGAACGCGCAACCTCTGGGTTTGGATCGCGTGCTTTGACCAATTGGCCACTGAGCTCGTTGGTAGGCTTTCTCTATGCGGCAATATACACATCTGCTCTGAAAGTCCGTTGTTGTCGAGCTTCAAAGACGCAGTTCTTGGGTTGGGCAAGGTAGACTCAGCCTTTCATTCCTACAAAAGGTCCCTAAAACAAGTTCCCAAACATGCTTGGGAACTAAATATTCTTGTTTCACGTTAGGCTGATCATCTAACCGGAATATATGATTCGCACTCAAGGGGCACTTGGTTATTAAAGCAGATATGGGTACTGTTTCCCTTGGACTCCATATGAACTGTCATGGCATTGAGTTCATACATATTTTTTATTGACTAGTATACTTCATGTACCTAGTACAAATTTGGCTTACCAGATTTTTTGCAATTAAATATAAGGACCTAGTAGATGACCCCCAGTACTTATCTTGCCGCACACAGAGACACCATTTCACTTGGAGGACATTGCAACCATGCAATCACAACCTACTTAAAGTGCCCTCCACCTATAGCAAACACAACGGATCTTAGGTTAATCCTAGATTCGAACTCATTACCTTTCGATAATGAGAACGAGTCGCTCAACAACCAAATTACTGCCGCCTCCCATTTATATATATATATATATATATATATATATATATATATATATATATATATATATATATATATATATATTAATTTTATATAATGTGCTGCAAACTTTACCGGCTTTTCTCTTGAACACATTAATAGGAATAAATTTTTTAGCTTATTTTGTAAGTAATGTTTTTGGCTTCTGAAAGGCATCATAATAATCAGTAGTTTATTTCTTTTTACAATGCTGGGATTATTTTTTCAAAGAACTAAAAAAAATCAATACGCTAATAAAAATTTAAGTAAAATACCCTATTTTATAAAAATTAATAAACTGATCTTAACTGTCAAAAAATATGTTGAAACTATTTTGCCAGCTTAATGTGAAATATCAGGTTATACACTATCACTCTCTTAATAACAATAATTAAAAAATGTGAGTGGGCCGACTGCGACAGAATAATATTAATAATTTCTCATTGAGCAAACATAAATATATTTTCCTCATTACATTTTAATGCAGCGATGAAATGTTTCGCTTTCGTGTTTATTCAGGGGAGAAATTTCGGTTAATGAGCTTAATTAGCGTCTGTCATTCCCTGAGTGTGGTTTTCACGGTGGATGCGTTATTCATTAAAATCGTATTTCATTTGCATTGAGATTTTCCTTTCTGGTAAATGGGAAATTATGTCGTCAAATATTGTTTATTGTAAGTTTTCGGTGTACTAATGTTTATATTAGCAGAATTTTCCTTATTATGATCAATTTTTTTAGTTAAAACTGTTACAGATTGCTAAAATAGCAAGGATTTTGGGTTCTTCTGTAGACGTTCTGGTTTCTATGAATATTAATCACAATAATGATATTTCATGATAAGTCATGGGTAATGAAAGTTTTTGATTGCAACCAACTGCAGCTTTTAGAAAACAGTAAACACAGTTTCGTTTTCAAGAAAGAGTTTTCATAATTAATCGGCCGCATTCTTGTTTTGCAGTGTAGGAAACAATGTATGCTCTTGCAACGAAAAATAAATGAACACTGACACTCTAGGATCCACCGCCGAGCTGGCAGCGAAACTGTTAGCTCTTTGATCCAACAGTTAGTGGGTTCGAATTCCATTTTAGCATGTATGTCTGCAATCCACGTTAAACTGTAAGTTATATTACTGATGAATCCTTGAGTTCAAAGAATGACATTTGAGAGAGAGGAATCAAGTTTTAATGTCTCACCATGGCCTTATAAAGTAAACACCAGCAGAGGTCCTTGTACCTAACCCTGAAAGGGTTTTACCAGATTTAATGGAACCGCAGAGAGAAAAGAAAACGGAACTCAGTACATACAAGACAATACAATTATGCTTGCAATCATATGGAGACACTAAAAGTTATTACTTTTACGCAGTAAAGAGTACACTATTTAACACACAAATTGGGTTGCAATTGAGATTTTGTCTAATACCTATTTTGAATGCTTCTTACATGTGGACACGTAAGAAGCATTCAAAATAGGTATCGGACAAAATACATGGCAGGATGTGGTAAGACAGGCATATGAAATACATATCAAATTGCATGCATATAAGAAATAAAGAAAATAAATGAAAAAACAAAAGGAAATTAAAAATGATAAAACAGAATTGAATGCATATACCCGCGCTTACTGCAAATGAATGAGGTAATAATGATTAATGAATAATTAATGAATTTATGGTGTATGAATGGGTGTATCGGCTCAAAGTAAGTTAGGTCATATGAAATTCTAAGCTATATATACAAAATGTTTAGATAGGTTATACATAATGCATTAAAATAGGTCAATACAACATGATGACAATAATTGTGATTTAGTAATTAAGTGAGAGCGCTGGAATGATGGTGAAAAATAGCAAACAAATAATAATGAACTGTATACAAGGATATGAAAAACAGGCGAAATGTTACTGGTAGAGAGGGAAATGTCTAAATGTAGAACATGAGAGAGATGGAGTATGCGGATTTTACGGCTCAACTTCTTCCAGGTGAAGTCTATCACCGGCACGGGCATCATTATCCTCCTATTCCTCTGGAATTAAGTCCCTATATTCAAGGAGAAAAATTAAAAGGTTAATAATTTTTAGCTTTGCAGCCTTACCATGGCCTAGTATCAAAACTCTGTTCATCGGTGTAAAAGTTTCCAGATGACATCCCAGGCGCTGATGTGGTAGATGAGACCCTTTTTTTCTGTTTCTGTGTGCGTATCTGTAAGAGTGGGAGCTTAGGAGTTTTGCATTGTAAAATGAGAATTTATGTCATGATCGAGATAGAAAAATCATCTTAGAAGGAAACGAAAATGATTGATATTCAAATGGCTTACAGCAGCATCTGGTTATTGGGTTACCGATTACGAGCTGGCATTAGTTTTTGTGTAAGGAAAGAGGTATAAGCAAACCCAAAGACTGTCACGATCCTTCCATCGAACTGCACACTAAGCAAATCATGTCTAAAAATTTACAATGCAGCTCCTGAACATTTGCAGTCAACGGTGAAAAGCCGCCGTTTCCAATGACGACACGCCATGAAGCTGTTGCACAATTCCCTTGACTTAATTGACTTGTCACGGCTGATTGGCAGAGATCTCCATCGTTTTGGGGCTTATGGGTAAAATTTACAGTACGGTCACCCTTGGCGAAATATTCATAAAGTCGCCAAGGATGATCATATGACGAATTTCCGATCGAGAAAAACGGCTGAAATAGTGACAAATATTTCATACATTGTTGGTATCTTACAATATGCTCCACTAATTTTACAAAATTAACAAAAAACGCAGATTTATTGATTTCAAACATCCATGGTAAAATAATAAAGTTGATATGCTAAATTATCCATAAAAATTTTCGATTAATTTTTTTACTAATGAATTTAAATCAGTAAATATTCATGAAAAACTAATGAAAAATAGGATTGCCAAAATACTGTTTGCCGTGTTTCCAATAAAAAATGTTCGCCAAATTTGGCGCCAAAAGAAAGCGCGCCAAGGGTGACCGTAGAGTAAATCTGATCCTTCTTTTGACCCACCAAACCCTCCCCTTTGAATGATACCCTGAATCGAGCCGACGTACATCGTTTTTTTGTCACTTTATGGCGATCTGAGACAGTGTTGTATAGGAAGCTAGAGAGATTTTAAGACAATAACTTCGGTCAAATTTTGTACTTTAAGTCATGAGTAGTTTCTAACCATAAAGTGGTTGTTTCTTTCGTTCCCTTTGAGATCATAACTGCATCACTTTATTACAATTCTCATTGGCTTGAAGTATCCATGACGTCACAGATGACGTTTCATCTACGACACAGCTTATGGCGACGGCGTTGTGTCGACGAATTGCTGCCAGTTTTCAAACCGGATTCTTCGAGCGGCGGCAAACAAAGCAAGAACCGCCATCGATTGTCTGAGAATAGTGTCGAGGTTCATTTTGTCAATAAAGGGATTTCTTATATAAGATGTAAATAAAGATATTTTTTATACAAAGCATGTGCTTAAAAAGTCATTTTCCTTTGATTCAAGGCATTAATATGTTGACAATCTTCTTCTTAGAGTTGGGTTTGTATGTCATTGGGCACCTTTGATTTTATCAGCATTTTGTACCACTAACTCCAAACACAATGTTTCCCAGTTCCAGTGGTTCGGGTCACCCACTTTATTCATAAAGTCCGATAACCCTTTCATGGAGTCTAGGTGCAACTCTCTAGTATGGATGATGCCTAAAGAAGTAAATCTAGGGAGGGCAAGAGCCTCGCATTCGTCAATGATAGGCTTGGCCGTTTCCTCTTGCGTATGACATTTCCTGCAGATAGGGTCTTGCTGTCCCATTTTATGGAGGTGTTTTCATAAATAATAGTGCCCTGTTATGAAGCCTACGATGAAACGTATCTTTTGCCTAGAGCATCCTAGAATTTCAGAGGCAATCCTCGCTGATGATCCACAGATCATACTTTTAGCGTGGGTTTGACCAGGAGTGTTGAGCCAAACTTCATACATCTTCCGTTTTTCCCATCTAAGAACACCCACTTTATTAATAAAGTCCGATAACCCTTTAATGGAGTCTAGGTGTCACTCTCTAGTATGGGTGATGCCTAAAGAAGTTAATCTAGGGAGGGCAAGAGCCTTGCATTCGTAAATATGTTGACAATAGAACAGAAAAAAAATCAAAATCAAAAAGACAAAATGTCCACCTTATGGTTAGTTTAGATCGGTAATGATGATTTTTTAAATTTTTAAAAATTTCATTAATTAATAGAATTATAAATTAATAATTACAATATTTGTAAGCAATCTCTTTTTAATCTGCCTTGGTTACGTCCTTTGCTTTCACCAACATTAAAATTATATTTGATTTTATACTTGATTTTATTTTTGATTTTATTTTTGATATTATTAAAATTATTTTTGATTTTTTTTTGCATGGCTTGCTATTAAAAATAAAAACAAGTTATATACATTTCATTTTTATTCTATACATGTCACCTAAGCATGTAATTTTATGAATTTCTTATTAAATTATTATATATCTTACATTTTTCATTTTTATGCACATTGTTTTTACTGTCACGATTATTTGTTTTATAAATAATAATATATTGAAAATTATAACTACGCTTTGATTTTTCATTTAGAAATTAAACATGATATAGCATTTTACACTTTTAATGTTGCCGTGAACATAAATTTATAAAAGAAATCAGAAAAAGTATAAAACGCTTTTTATGTGTTCAAACATCTTAATATATTATAGTGTGTGCAACGATTAAAGTGCATTTATTATTTCACTATTGCAGTTGAATCAAATTGAGAATGAGAGAGGAATACAATCGATCATTCTCTCATGGGTAGTCTAAAAAATGTGGAATCCAGACGTTAACATGCATTAGGGTAGATGTCACCTGCTTTATAAGTATATTTTTCGATATTGTCCGGCTTTTTTAAGTGATTTTCTGAATTTTTTAAATTAAACTTTTTTAAAGTTTCTTATTCCTAATTATGAATAAATATAAAAAGTACTAAGCGAAATACTACATTATTTTATTTAATAAATATCATATTGAAAAAGAGTGACAAAAACAAATTTAAATCATCATACTTAAGATGACAGTTGAATGATGAGTGATCTGCTCTTCCTTTCAGCAGGTCTTGAGTTCAATTCTGACCTTGGCTATAGATGTTTGTAGTTGTTGATAATCAATATTAATCCATAGTTACTGGCTGAAATAATTATTGCACTCAAAATTCAAGCCAAAAGTGATAAATGATCGCCAAAGTATACAAATGTTTCTATATCTTTGTCGCATTAGGGCTATACAAATAAGCTATAGGCAATAATTGGGATGCATCTAAACATCAAATCGGTAACAATCCCTATGAAATGTTAATCGTGGACAAGTGAATAGTATAATAATTTAGCTAATACCCATCTCTATAGACTTTCCGGACACATTAGCGGAGTGACGAATTCGTTGTTTGTTACTGTGAAAACATTCTTCTAACATCACGTGTCTTGATATCGTAGCTGCTGATTTCCTATCACAAAAAAGGCCAATTTTTTGATATATTTTATCATTGATAAATCGTTTTCACTTACAAATATTTTAAAATCTTCGAAGTCATATAATGTATTTCAATTAACCAAATATGGGGCATAAACCAAATATCGAGCATAAATTTGGCAGGGAAAATGATTTAACACAAAATGGGAACTTTTGGTGTTTTTTGTTTTGGTACTTTTATAAGAATAAAGAAGGGATTTCACACAATTTTCTGTCACGTCTCATATCCAATGGATCGAAATAAAAACTAATAATTAGTATTACTTATAGATCTATTAGTACAGTTTTTATTAATTTCTCTCAATGAATTAGTTTATTGAAAGAAAATAAAATTTTCTAAATATAATTTCTTTTAAATCATTAATTTTGCATTAGAAGTTCATGTGAAACAAAACAGCTCAGTGCATAAAATAATTTGCTTTTGCAGTAAAAGAAAAATTACCAAATAAAGATCATTAAATATTTTCTCATTATCTGTAGGGTGTTTATTTACTTCATTTAATAGAATTAGATTATGAAATTTATAGTTAAAAAATTTATCAAAGTCTTTCTTATTAAATGTTATGGAAACATTTATTAATTTATATAATGAAAAATGTAATAATTTTTATTTTTATTATATTCAAAGGAAAAATTTACTAGAAAAAATCTACAGATCAAAATTTAAATGACACCTAAGGAAAATTGGGATAAAAGTGTACATTATATATAAAAGATAATACAAAATCGAGATTTGTTATTAAAAGTCACATCACTGTTTAAATATGCAGTTATTTCCAAATTGAGTGGCTATCATAAGGATTCAATCCTTAAGAAATAATTGCGTTTCTCATTTCAATTTTAAATTGACATATTTATTTTACTCATGTTTTATATTTTTTAACGAAATTTTTATTATTTCCAATCCCTGCCTTTTTAAATTTAAGAAATTCAAGAACCAATAAATTAATCCTTCTCCAAATGGGCATCATTTTATTCTCCCCGAGTTCGATCCCCTATTCGTAATTCCATTAGGAGGTCAAAGAAACATCATGATAATGGGTGTGTGAGACAGGGTTGGCAGTGCGGTAATGACTTTTACCAAAAGCCCAGTGACTTAATGCCCTTTCTTTTAGATTAGAAGGATAAAAAAATCGATTCGTTATTGGATGATAAAAATCGTTATCTAATTGTATCGATATGGAACACTTTTCCTTTCAAAGAAATATTGTTCACCGTGTAAAAAGGAAATCGACTTTTGATTGTTTTAGCAAGCTATCTGATGGAGAATGATTTAAGATTGATGATGTAAGGAGGAAAGAAAGAAAATATTAAATTCTCCTACTATATTATAGGTTTTCTCTTTATGATGAAGAGTTGGGAAAAAGGCAAAAGAAATAAAAATTGTGTTACGGTTATCAGATTTTCCCCCGTTGAGCGACAAATATATATATATATATATATATATATATATATATATATATATATATATATATATATATATATATATATAAACCAGCCATCCAAACCATCTTAGACCTTAATTCTTATAGTGATTCGGAGTACCATTTAAATTAGGAAGTCCTGTTAAAATGGCCCTAAATAGGCTTGCATGTGTAAATAGGTCTGAATAGTTATGTATATATGAATAGAAAATATTTGTGTGTTCCAGAATCTCTAATCTACTGATTGTTTTTTTTGTTATTCTCTAGTCTGATAGAAAACCAATCAGGGAGTTAAAGATTCGATTCATATCAACGTATTTAATTCATACCATATTCGAGATTGAAGATTCAATCCAGATAATTTTATACCGCATTTAGGGTGTGTTTTAACCACTAAATATGGTTGAAGACTTTTTATGACGTTTACTGCATTTTGTTTTCTAGAAGGACTTTTCCTAGATAATGGGTAGAATTTTCCGTATCGCAAAAAAAAGAAAAACTTGGAAAATTCCGAAGCACTCACCAAGAGAAAAATTCTCGCAGAACGCTCATCATCGGAGCTGAACGGGAGTTCAGTTAATCGGTGAGCTGGAATCTTGGATTTCGAATAGTTCACTCCTATTACTATGCACAAGTAGTCATGAATTAAGTGTATTGAATAAAAAAATTTATATGTTAGTTTTTTATATACTCTTCAAACATTTGATTACGGTCTCATGTCTTAATGTAGAAAAAAAAATAGTTAGAGAGAAGTCTAATGCGTGAAACAATGTGATAGCATTCAAATCGTAGAATTCGTAGTCCTGTTCAGTTCTGGTTTTTATTGAATTCAGCTTCAAAATTTGTTTTGTATCTATTCATGTATAGGTTTGAGCAATTTATAACGGAATGAAAATATTCAAGTTCTTATTCTTACATTGCAGCCCACCCTGTCTAGTGGTCAGAGTCCCTGACTACGGATAGGGAGGTCCTGGGTTCGAATCTCAGTTCGGGCATGGATGTACTATCTCTCTCTATCTGTCCTGTCATTTTCTTTTCTGTGTATGAATATGTTATAAATGGTTGCCTACCTTATAAACGGGTACATATGGCATGTGTGTACTGAAAAAGTCGGACTCCACACCAAAATAGGGTTAAGTTGAAAATGTGGAGCAGCGCACCTCATATTGCCAGCCTAGCTGACACACGACAATGAATGAATTAACCCTTACATTATTTCTAACTAATTTCGATTCAAACATCAACTCATATCACGAAATGAATGATGAATTTTCCGATTGGCCAATTTATGGTTCTTATAGTTTTTCAAGTTATTTAATAAATTACATCTCCAAAATATTTTTTGGACTTATTTTGAGCCTCTCATTCACTGTTTTTTCCTGCTAAATATATCACTTGATATTTATCCGCATAATTGGGTGGAGATGCACCAGAAAATAGGTCTGGTCTTTGGTTCAACAATTTGTGGGTTCGTATCCCTCTTCAGGTTCTGATGTTTGTAGTGGTTCGGAACTCACTTTCAACTGTAGGTCTCAATCAAATTAGCCTTGTGTGCAAAAAAATGGCCGTTGAGCGATAACCGAATCAAACCACGTGATGCGAGTATGCATACAGGTTATCATAATGTGCAGTCAATTGCTAGAAAAACTGGCGCATGCGCACACATACAAGTGAATGAGGAATGCTTTAGACAATACCTATATAAAAGTACAATTTTACCGTACGGTCACCCTTGGCAAAATTTTCAAAAAGTCGCCAAGGCCGTATGACATGATACGTATCACGAGTGAATGTATGCCGGAAACCCGATCGGGGAAAACGGCGGGAGGAAAATGGCTGAAATAGTGACAGATATTTCATACATTGTTGGTATCTAACAATATGCTCAATTAATTTTACAAAATTATCAAAAAACGCAAATTTATAGATTTCAAACATCAATGGTAAAATAATAAAGTCGATATGTTAAATTCTCCATAAAAAATTTTTTGATTAAATTTTATATTAATGAATTTAAATCGGAAAATATTCATAAGAAATTCATTTCATAAAGACCATTTAATTTCTTATTAATTATGTGAATAATGAACAATAAAAATACTCTCTCCAGCTCCTATTTTGCCATCGAAGCCGCTACTGCCTGCTCCGGGTCAGATGTTTTTGGCGGGAAGACCCGTATAATGGAATCGATGAGCTCAAGGAATTTATTGCACATTTTATTGTTTTTTTTCCTCCACACATTTTCTGCAAGATAATAGCTGAAAAAAAGCAACGCACAGCAGACAACCTGTTAAAATAAAATCTCGGTGACACTATTTTGTTTATCGCAAATTTTGTTTATTTTACTCTACTCAACAGAATTTTATTTACGAAGAACGGTTAGAAACGATATATGAAAATTCGTGGACGTTCGCATGAGACTTGTCTCGCGAGACAAGCTGAGCATCTCGCGAGAATCGCATCAGACCAAAATAAGTCGGTTCGAATGTTCGCCAAATTTGGCTTCAAATACAAACGAGCCAAGGGTGACCGTACAGTAAAACCGATCCATATAAAACAGTGAGG
This sequence comes from Latrodectus hesperus, assembly GCA_037975125.1. Taxonomy (NCBI): domain Eukaryota; kingdom Metazoa; phylum Arthropoda; class Arachnida; order Araneae; family Theridiidae; genus Latrodectus; species Latrodectus hesperus. The sequence continues at coordinate 94,205,839 of CM075855.1, read as the reverse complement.
GATAGTTATCAAGATTTAAGTGAGACTTTGAAAAAGGAATGGGGAAAATTTATTCAGGTGGTTACAAAAATTTGGATTTCCGCATTCGACCATTTAACGGATGTGTCATGAATATCCACTTTTCGGTAAGATGTGACATCTCAGAAAGTCTGGATGCTTTGGAAGGTTTCGTTGGCGACAGACACGAAAACACATAAAAATAAATGCTGAGGAGTTTCATTGCCAACTGGCGAATTGATTAATAGCTCATCATTGAAATGAGCTTTCGAAAACGAAAGTCTACAAGTGCATTGTTATTAACGACATAGCGGAAAGCTGTTGGCTTCGTCTGTTGCCGTCGATACTTCTTCTCCTTATGAATGGAAAAACAGTGTATGGTTTGTGGGCTCGTTTCCAGTTTTATATCGGGTGACAAGCGGCAAAAATGGTAGCTGAATGATTAGCATATTTTTGATTCAATAGTTTGTGGGTTCCATATAAATATTGTACCGAGCTCCACGGGTTCGTGTTGATTGAGAGTTGAATAAAGCAACCACTTAATGAACACAAGACTTTTATTCGTAAAAACTTCACTAGATAAACGAAATTCCCGCTGTAACAATCACAATTATACAGCTACAATTCGTCAGATACAATAAGAAGTAGCTTCCAATCACAGGTCTCAAATACCTCAGACAGAGAACAACTAGCAGTCACAACTAATCGTCTTCACTCACTGACTGTCTTCACAAAACTCTATTGCTATTCCATGTCGGGCTGCGGTATTTATACCTGACTTGGCGGAGAAATCTACTAATTTCGCCAAGGCTCTGGAAGCTTCTAGGCTATCTCGGAAAATATTGGTCCTAGAGCTTAGGTGATGGATGTTTCCAAAAGTATCGATTTCTCGCCAAGTCGCCAAGAATCTCGCCAACCGTCGCCAAGTCGCCAAGAATGTCGCCAACTGTCGCCAAGTCGCCAAATCATTAGGAAATCCGCTTTTAAACTACAACACGTCTAAATACCGCAATGTTTGCCCAAAATGTGAGAATTTCTGATCTGTCTGAGATATTTTAAGACAAATATAATCATTATTTAAAAATTTGTAACATTGCCCCCTCTCAAGGACTGCACGTCCCGGGCAGTACAATCCCCTGATAGGAGGCCAAATTTAATATAAGAGAATTTACATTTTAAGATGATACAGAGCACATTACATACACAAGCAACTAAAAATACAAGAAAATAGAAAAGATTAAAATTATCTATACTATTTACACAGAGACCATGGTCTACTAATTTTTACTCTACATTACGATAAGGAGCTAATCTATCATAATGTACTACCTTTGGTTTTGAGGAAGATGATTTCCTTATACGAACCACGACGTCGTTCAGTCTTTTTAGGACTGTGTAGGGACCTTCCCAGTTGGCTTGCAACTTTGGAGAAAGTCCTTTACGTCGAATCGGGTTCCACAACCAAACTTTGTCACCTTCTTGAAATTCATGTCCTGTCGCTCTTGTGTCATACCTTGTCTTCATTCTTTCGGTCGTCAGGTTGATTCGGTCTCGAGCGAAGTTATGGACATCTTCAAGACGTGCCTGAAGGTCTCGAAGGTATTCCTCTGGCGATGAAGATGTATCCGGTGGACGACCAAACTGAAGATCACAAGGGAGACGAAGTTCGCGACCAAAGAGCATCTGTGAAGGAGTATATCCGGTTGTCTCATGGACAGCACTGCGATATGCAAGCAGAAACAGCGGTAGCTTCAAATCCCAATCTTGCTGATTTCTGGAAACCATAACTGAGAGATTATTCAAGATGGTTCTGTTAAACCTCTCTACCATGCCGTCCGATTGTGGGTGTAGTGGCGTGGTCTGCGTCTTGTCTATTCCGAGAATTTGACACATTCCTTTAAACACAACAGAGGTGAAATTTGTTCCTTGATCAGAATGAATTTGTAAGGGAGTGCCGAATCTGGAAACCCATTGCTGCACTAGAATTTCGGCTACTGTTGTCGCCTCTTGATCGGGGATTGCAAACGCTTCAGGCCACTTAGTAAAGTAGTCCATGACAACTAGTATGTATTTGTTGCCATTTGAAGATCGTGGTAAAGGACCCAAAATGTCTAATGCTATTCGCTCAAAAGGTGCTCCTACGTTGTACCGCTGCAACCTTCCTCGGCTACGTTTCTTTGGTCCTTTACGTGCCGCACAGTCATCACAAGATTGGCACCATTTCTCTACATCTTGTCTCGTTTTGCTCCAATAGAAGCGTTCTCGAACTTTCTGTAGAGTTTTCATTACTCCGAAGTGGCCTCCAGTTGAGCTACTGTGCAATTCTTTCAAAACATCTGAAATTCTTGATTTTGGAAGAACAAGCTGCCATTTGAAATTACGTCCATCATCGGACTCCCATTTCCTGTATAAGACACCATTTCTTATATGGAGTGAGTCCCAAAGAGCCCAATATTGCTTAGTAGCAGGACTGTAGGTGGAGATATCCTGCCAACTTGGTCTCATACTAGAAGATTCTTTCAATTCAAGAATTGGATTTATATCTGGGTCTTCTTTTTGGGCTTCCCTAAGTCCTTCATCACTCCATGGGTCTGGCTTTGATGGAGGTGAAACAGTAACTTGGCGTACCGAAGTATTTATCAGCTGATAGTTCTTCTCTACTCTAGAACAATATCGGCAGCTTTCATTACACGGCTTCCTTGATAGTGCATCAGCATTTCCATGAAGAGTTCCTTTGCGATGACGTATTTCAAAGTCAAACTCCTGGAGTCGTTGAATCCATCTGGCTACCTGTCCTTCTGGATTTTTAAAATTTAAAAGCCAGGTTAAAGATGCATGATCTGTCCGGAGCAAGAACTTTCTTCCATAGAGATAATGGTGGAAATGTTCTATTGCTTTGACGATTGCCAGCAATTCCTTCCTGGTTGTACAATAATTCCGCTCCGGTTTTGATAGGCATTTACTCCAATAAGCAATGACATATTCTTTATCATCAATTTCTTGCGATAAAACAGCTCCGATATTTTCGTTGCTGGCATCCGTATCTAAAATGAATAATTTTTCGGGCTGGGGATATGCAAGAACGGGCGAAGATGTCAACGCCTCCTTCAGTTGTTTAAAAGCTTTCTCACATTCATCTGTCCATAGAAATCTCCGTTTAACTTCTGTCAACTTGTGAAGAGGTCTGGCAATACTTGAAAAACCCTTAACAAATTTCCTGTAATATGTGCATAGTCCAAGAAAACTTCTTAATTGGTGGACATCTTTTGGACGACTCCAGTCCTTAACTGTGGAGATCTTTTCAGGATCTGTTCTTACACCTTCAGCAGAGATAATGTGTCCCAGATAGCTTACTTCACGTCGGAATAAATTACATTTGCAAGGATTCAGCTTCAGGTTGGCCATTTTTAATTTTTCCAGCACCTTTCGGATGTTTCTTAAATGGTCTTCGAATGTGCGCCCTACAATAATGATATCGTCCAAATATACCAAACAGGCTTCGTAGGAAAGTCCTCGTAATACTGTCTCCATCAGGCGCTCAAATGTTGCAGGTGCATTGCAAAGCCCAAATGGCATGACCTTGAACTGCCAAAGTCCTTGTCCTGTGGTGAACGCAGTCTTTTCTCGATCCTCAGGATGTATCTCTACTTGCCAATAACCACTCTTGAGATCCAAAGTCGAAAACCATTGTTTTCCGGATAAAGCATCAAGTGTATCGTCAATCCTAGGAAGAGGGTAACTATCTTTTTTAGTGATGTTGTTTAACCGACGATAGTCAACGCAGAATCGGGTAGAACCATCTTTCTTCCGAACTAAAACAATAGGCGATGCCCAAGGACTCTCTGATGGCTCAATAATGTCATTCTGCTGCATTTCCATCAAAAGATTGTCCACCTCTTCCTGCTTAGCGAATGGCAATCTTCTCGGATGTTGTTTAATGGGTGGATGATTTCCTGTATTGATTCGGTGCTGCGTCAATTTGGTTCGCCCAACATCATCTGATTTCTTGGAAAATAGATCTCCGAATTCTAATAATAAATTTCTTGCAGCATTCCTCTGTTTATCATCTAACTCTGCTCTTTGAAGGAGTTCATTAATTAGAGTGTCAGGAGGCTCAGATAGTGTGGCTTGACAATTTCGGTTAATACAGGTCACTGGAGTGCAAGTCGCTAGCACTTCTCCTTCTTTTATAAGTTTTACCTTATTACTTAGATTAGCAACTCTTACCGGGATTACATTTCGTGAAAGGTCGACGAGTGAAGAAGCCACTAGTACTCCTTTAACGCTATTGTCGGAATCCGGATATTCAGTCAATCCATAATGAAAATTATTATCTTCTGAAAGAGCTCCGCAAACTATTGTCTCAGTTCTTGGTGGTAATGTTGTTTCACTCTTCGCAGTTATATGATGGACTGTTTTAATATCTGAATATTTCGTCTTAAAAATCGCTATGTCTTCAGAACATGAGTGTAGTTCATTATTTTTAAAATCTAACTTGAAATGGTTTTCTTTGAGAAAGTCCAATCCGAGAATAAATTCGTCATTTATATCAGCGACATATGCCATATGATGGTACACGGCATTACCAAATGCAATGTTTAAATTGACTTTTCCATGCACTTTAATCTTATCACCTGTCACAGTTTGGAGGGTAATGCAGGGCGGCGTCCAGATGAGTTTCTCACCAAGTTTGCGAGCCATATCTGTCCTAATGATAGTTACGTTGGCTCCAGTATCGATTATCATTCTGCAGGGAACTTCGTTGACATGTCCCATAACGAAAAGTCCGTTGTCGCCGCTACTTACGGAAGAAATGTGAAACAATTTGAAATGGGGCTTCTGACGAAGATCATTTCCATCATCTTTTCGTTTTGGGCAGTCTCTCTGAACGTGTCCGACTGCACCGCAAGTCCAACACTGAATTTTCGTGTTTCTGCCACCTTTACTCATTTCTAAGTTACGGAATTTTCGCCGCAGATCTTCAATTTGCTTTCTGAGATCATAGTCCTTATCAGTAGTAGAGACGGCTCTGATTGAGTGCCGGTCTTTACGCGCGGCCTGCTGGGCAGCCTCTATCTTATGTGCGTAGACTAGGGCAGATCCAATATCTTTGACATCGGCGAGTCTAAGTGTTTTCTGTATCTCCGGATCCCTCACACTATCGATGAAGTGATGGAGAGCCAGATCTTGACGTGTCTCAGCTGGGCAGTCTGAAAATGCTAGATGGGAAAGTCGCTGAATATCGGCAGCCAATTCTTGAAGACTTTCACCCGCTTTTTGATAGCGGGACTTTAACTGTAGTCTGCTATATTCTTTAGTGCACTTATCTCCAAACCGCAGCTCAAGCGCACTCGATAGGGCTTGGAAATCGTGCCTCTGCTCCTCCGGAAGCGTCTCGAGGATGTCAGCCGCGTCTCCTCTTAAAGAAGCCGCCAGGTGAAAAGCTTGGGCTCGGGGATTCCATCCATTAGCTTCCGCTACCATCATAAACTGGGTCTTGTATACTTGCCAGGATGATTTCCCATCAAATGTTGAGAGTTTAATATTGGCTAGGGAAGGCACAAATGTCACGTTGGGTTCCTCATGTTTGTTTGATATTTGCTTCTCCAAGCTTTCAATCTTCTTATTCATATTGTCTAATGCTTCTTCAACGTTTTCTTCTATTTCCAGAACTTTAGTTTCAACTGAAGTTACCTTATCTTCCATTGCATTCATCTTCTCCTGAATGATGTTGGAGAATTCTTCTTTAACACTTACAATGTCCTTCTTAAGTTCCTCCTGTCCAGATTTTATCTCTTTCATCATCTCGGTTTTAATCTCTTCTTGTCCAGCTTTCATCTCTTCTTGTCTAGCTTTCATCTCTTCTTGTCCAGCTTTCATCTCTTCTTGTCTAGCTTTCATCTCTTCTTGTCCAGCTTTCATCTCTTCTTGTCCAGCTTTCATCTCTTCTTGTCTAGCTTTCATCTCTTCTTGTCCAGCTTTCATCTCGGTTTTCATATCTTCTTGTCCAGCTTTCATCTCAGCCATCTGCTCCGCTAATTTTTCGAGAAGACTTTTCATTAAATCCATATCCATTTTTCTTGTGACACGCTGCATCAACTCTTCAACCCCGATTCTGACACCAGTTGTACCGAGCTCCACGGGTTCGTGTTGATTGAGAGTTGAATAAAGCAACCACTTAATGAAAACAAGACTTTTATTCGTAAAAACTTCACTAGATAAACGAAATTCCCGCTGTAACAATCACAATTATACAGCTACAATTCGTCAGATACAATAAGAAGTAGCTTCCAATCACAGGTCTCAAATACCTCAGACAGAGAACAACTAGCAGTCACAACTAATCGTCTTCACTCACTGACTGTCTTCACAAAACTCTATTGCTATTCCATGTCGGGCTGCGGTATTTATACCTGACTTGGCGGAACAATCTACTAATTTCGCCAAGGCTCTGGAAGCTTCTAGGCTATCTCGGAAAATATTGGTCCTAGAGCTTAGGTGATGGATGTTTCCAGAAGTATCGATTTCTCGCCAAGTCGCCAAGAATCTCGCCAACCGTCGCCAAGTCGCCAAGAATGTCGCCAACTGTCGCCAAGTCGCCAAATCATTAGGAAATCCGCTTTTAAACTACAACACGTCTAAATACCGCAATTTTTGCCCAAAATGTGAGAATTTCTGATCTGTCTGAGATATTTTAAGACAAATATAATCATTATTTAAAAATTTGTAACAATATATTAGACAAAGATATTTGTAGTGGTTAGTAATTCATTTAAATTGTAGTTCTTGGTCTAATTATGCTTTTTTTGAGCGAACTCATGATGTAGACAGATATTTGTAGTGGTTAATAATTCATTTAAATTGTAGTTCTTGGTCTAATTATCCTTTTTTTGAGCGAACTCATGATGTAGACAGATATTTGTAGTAGTTAATAATTCATTTAAATTGTAGTTCTTGGTCTAATTATTTTTTTTGAGCGAACTCATGATGTAGACAGAGATATTTGTAGTGGTTAATAATTAGTTCTTTGTCTAATTATTCTTTTTTGAGCTAACTCATGATGTAGACTGAGATGTTTGTAGTGGTTAATAGTTCATTTAAATTGTAATTCTTGGTGTAATTATCCTTTTTTGAGCGAACTCATGATGTAGACAGAGATATTTGTAGTGATTAGTAATTCATTTAAATTGTGGTTCTTGGTCTAATTATCCTTTTTTTGAGCGAACTCATGATGTAGAATGAGATGTTTGTAGCGGTTTGGAATCCATTTAAATTGTAGGTCCTGGTCTAATTATCCTCTCTTGGGTGAACAATGGCTATCAAAGTACAAGTGAACCAATCTAGATTTATACACATTGTTTGTATTGGACTAAAGTTATAGATGGTGCAAAGGCTTGTAAGGGATAACTATTGTGGGTGGTGCAATGGTTTAAAATTGACTCATGTTTGTAATCTCCACAATTACATTTAAAGGCCACGGTGACTTGTTTGATTAGAGCGTCGTTCTTATTATTGGATGCAGTAAGTTTGAATCTCGATTTAACTGAAGATCTGTTAGGTTCTCTAAAGGCAGCCGGGTCATGTTAAACAGGTCGTAGTCATAAATGTCTCCCTCCGACACATCAGTCTCATGGATCGCCTTTCAGTGTTACTGATGTGAATTGTCAGCAAGGCATCTTCAAACATGCATCGAGTCCATGACGCATCGTGTTGTGGCGCTTCCTTATGCTCATTTTAGCCCTGCAAGATCTGATGTACTTTAACCACTATTCCTGGCACTTGATCTTACTATTATCTAGTGAATACGGTTCACTGTTATACTATGAGTAATATGTTTCAAAATGCCATATAGCTTAAAACTGATTTTAAACCAATGCTTCAGGCTCGAGTTTGCCGGCACAAGTGATGCTTTAATTAAGCCTGGAAGGCATTGGAAAATTCTCTGATGGTAACAGTAGGCGAAATATACATTTTACTAGAACTGTAGTATATCATTTAAATAGAAGATTTTCACACCATCACAAAATCATTTTATTTCATCCTGAAACTCTTAACCATAAAAGAATGTTATATAAATATGCAACAAAATGTTAAATTATCGTTCTGATAAATGACGAGGTGATAAATATGTGGTTAGGTCACTGCTTTTTAGTCAAGTGGTCGTTACTTTAATCGGGTGTTGGATTCACAATGGCTGTAAATCAATTTAATTTAGAATCCAAACGACGAAGCATTCTTGTATAAAAAAAACCATAAAAGCGACAAAAAAATCTAACAAATGCATTTGGAATAAACATAATAATAAAATATTAAATTTTGTCAATGAATAAATTTTTTTTTCTAAAATGCTTCAATAAAAATTGAATTATTAAGTCCATTTATTTTAACTACTTCAATTCACTTTAAGTCATTTAACTCACTTTAAGCAGTAAGTTACTTCTAATAACCCATCGTATGCAGAAAGGGATGCTAGAGGAAGACTCAGATGTAGGCCGTGGTTGCCTAGTGGTTAGGTTATCGGCCTTCCATCCGGAAGGGTGCGGTTCGATTCCCAATACCACCAAAGACCCACCGAGTACATGCGATAAACGTGCTCGTTAAATCTGTGGAATCGAAAGTCCTGTGGTCGGTCGTTGAGCAGTTACCGTGGGTGCAATGGTCTGGACAAATTGACTCCCCCTTCAGATCAATGCTAAAATTGAGGGAGTAGATCCTTTGGTGCTGCCATCTATCGGAGGATTAGAAGAGAAAAAGTCGTACTTTCACCTTCATGGTGCTCTGATTAAACGAAAGACGCTTTCAATTGACTTAAATTCACATAGACAAGACATAGTGAGTTTGGCTTGTCTAAGTGTCATTAATAACAACAACAACAATACTCAGATATTTCTGGAAAATTGTTTTTATTCAAAGGTTAAATGCACCTATCAGTATATCGTCATGGACAGCAAATCTGCGTGTTAACAAACCTCTAATTCAACAACTTATGGTTTGGATTCTCACGACATTTTGCTTTACTGACAGCCGAATAGTTAACGATATCCTTAAGCTCAACAGTTTGTAGATTCAAATCCCGCATCAGGATTATATGCTCATTGTGTTTTTGAATCCACTTTAAACACTAAATCTTGGTCTAAATATTCCTCCCGCACAAATTACGACAGTTGAGTGATAAACAAACCAAATCCATAACATGTGTAAATGTTTGTATATATATATATATATATACATATTGAGCAAATTTGTATCCTAGTTCTTAATAAGCATAAAATTTCATTGATTATAATGAGTGTTAAAATATTTTATCCATACTTTTATTTATTAAAAAATACTCTAGTATTGTGCATAAATGATGAATATATTCATAAAAGATTCATCAGATCGCTATCGATTTATTGAAAATCATGTGACGTCATTAGAGGGTGTGTTCAAGAGGAAGATAATTGCAGCCATCTGCTTTCCGAAAGAGAAATAGGTGGAAATTATAGGCCATCTATTTAAAAAAAATCTCCATTTTATCTAGTTCATTTCGTAAAGGAACTATATATATATGAGAAGCACCTTTAAGAAATGAACTAGATATCATGGAAGTGTGTGTGTTTGCGCACATTAGTTGTGTAAATAATGTACGACTGATTTGGACTGAAATTAAAATTTAATTATGGAATTCAAAGTCAACCCCTCAAGTCATTGCAGTGGCCGATTTGACACCGAATAAGTCTTATTTATCTTTTATTTATATTATTAATGATCCTCATGTTGATAGCGTCTATGCCCATTAATTTTAGCACAGCTTAAAAAATAAATTAAACAGCTGAAAAGTTATTGTCCTGCTACTTTGCAAAACTTCTGGGTAAATTTTTTCTACAAGACATTTAATAGTTTTTTGTAAAAACGTGTTCCAAAGGAGAAAATCCAGAAATCACCCTATGGAGTTGTCAGCCGAATGCTTGATGATCCGTTTTTCAATTTTAAAATTTGGGGATTTGTGTATGATATTAAATTTAAACCTGTACTAAATTTGAGGTTTAGTTATAGTTCTTAATCGAATTACCACTGTGGAAAAAATGACTGTAAAGGGATAATCACAAAATACGGCAAAATCTCCGCTGTCCACCCCTCTATAAATGCATCCGATAAACAAAATCTCAACAAGCACATATTAACTTGTTAAATGAATAGAAATTCAGTAGCTAAGCAATGCCTGGAGTATTTCTGTGGACTTTCAATTTCTAAAAGTTACTAAACCAAGCTAGTAGGTTAAGTGCCATAAGTTTAATTTATTGATAACAAATTGTCGATAGCCTAAAATTCGCTTGATATTCTTTATATTAGATTCTTCACTGGCTACCGAACTTCCAAGGTTGGTTGGTTGGTTTTTCGCTCAACGGTCATTTTTTGCACACGAGGCCCAATTAGACTGGAACCTATCGGTTTATAATGGATTCCGAACCACTACAAGCATCCAAACCCAAGGTGGGATTCGAGCCCACGAACTGTTGAACCGAAGGCAAGAGCACTAACCATTCGGCTGCCAGCTCGGCCCGAACTTCCAAGAGGACTATTGAACTGTATTTACGTCTTGCAGTTGAGGAAATTAGGAAAACTCCCAAGCACATAACCCTGACAGGTGTTCATTCACAAATCAGAAACACGAGATCATATTTTTCAGCAATGAAATCGAACGAAGGAAATACCAGGGAGAAGAACGGGTTTATTTTAGAAAATTATTTTGTCAGCTACCCCTAATTTTTCGATGGTGAATTATTTCCTAGATGTTTAAATGAATTAAAAAACAATCTGAACTTTATTAACTGAAGCAGACTTTTCTTTTAGTTTTAAAATATTCATCGATTCCATTTCTTTATTCAGAGCTCCCGGAAATCAAAACATAGCCTTTATTTCATTGCATGATTCCCTAGTTTATCAACTTTTTATTCCTGAAGACTGATTGTTCCAGTTGTAGGTGGATTTTGAACCCATACTAACTTTTTCACTGGCTTAGTAGCTCACACCGCTTCCCGTAAGCTCAGCAAAGTGAAGCCTCATTTGCCGCGGGCAGTGGTTCGGAGGGTGACCACGGTGTACTCTGCTTCACTGGGTTGCTGGAGCTCAGTGGGTTGGGGACGTGTCCACGTTAATATGTGACGTCCAAATTCCTTCCGCTGGTGTGGCGTGGACGTGGAGAAGAGGAAGCCAGCTCAGGTGTGGCCTCGTCTCCTGACCGTGGTTCAAAATAACGAGGCACCTTAAGAAGGGCAAAGTCGTACTTTCACCTTCGTGGTGCTCTGATTAAAACGAAAGACGCTCCCTATTGACTTAATTCATACTGCCAAAGGTAAAAGCGAACTTGACTTGTCCAAGTGTCATAAGCAACAACAACAACAGCAACAACAACTTTTTCAAATATCAGACTGAAGTCGAATCCTCGAACTGTTGAATTGAATCGAAATGAAGACCTGGTTATTAAGATGCCAACTCGACATCAACTCCTATGCTGTTGTTGTCTTATTCTCTTCAAAGATCTGACATTTGTCAGAGCAACTCCATTCAATTGTTGACAGTTAGAAAGTCAATGACTAGAAAGGGATTTGAGGATGAATCCTCCCGGGAAAGTCGGACGCAATCCAGAATATGTTTCGGTGAGGCTGGATGATCACAGCATTTTTTACAAGTGGGATAAATTCATGTGTTTGGAAGTAAATGCTTGCTGAGAAAATTTCCAGTTTAAGTATCGAATAATGGCCACGATTGTCTAAAAATATTGTCAAGTCCTCTTAGCCAACTACAACTATGCAATGGATGTGAACCATTTGAGCCATTAATCTGCACTGGACTCTGGATATTTTGGGAGAGATACTATAGAGTTTGGGACAAGATGAACGATTTATAGATTTACTATAGATTCCCCAGGGAGGTCCACCTGCAATTGATCCCCTCCCACATCAACATTCCTGGAAATGAAGCTGCGGATATCTTAGCAAAAAGAGGCTGCTCTGCGACGGCTACTACTGTTTATGACCTAACTTTTGAAGAGATTTTCTCCGTGGCGAAAAATAGACCGGAAAGTCTGGCTTTCTCCTCCAGCCCATCCCTGGTACTGTAGGTCAAAACCAGGAGGAGCATTACATTTTGAGGCTGGCAGACAGGACCAAACGGCTATCACAAGACTTTTCAGTGGGCACCTGAAATGCATGTCCTTTGAATCCGGCCGTAAAGTCTTTCCAACGTGTCCCAAGTGCCATCTGCTGCCGGCTTCCCGCAACATATTCTCGATTGCTTGGGGCTCACTTTAGAGGATGTTCGCAACAGCCCTCTCCTGGTGCTTGACTTTGCTGGGGTGCATGGAATCATGGATTTGATCTAGCTGACGATAGATCCTGAAGGATTGGACACAACAACCACAACAACTATGGATTCAGTTTTGTTATCTGAGTTCATGTTACCTTTGTTCCTTGTCCTAGTCTTAATACTCGTTATTCGACTACAGCTGTCTTCTAATCTGTCTTTAGATCGAATAAAGTATCCAATTGTAGCCATATCAATACATGTTAACCATTAATTATCCAACTTAGCATCCCTTTTATATCTTCAAAATTGTTATCTTTGGTAAAGTATCAGAACTCTGAAGTAAAATCTAAAACTTTCTGAAATAAGAGAAAAATTTAAACAGCACACAAGACCTTCGCGTATCGGAAGGTAGTGAGTTCGAATCTCGGCTCAACCGAAGATATGTAGTGTTCACTAAAGTTGTGGTTGATGCATGTTCAAACTAATATGAATACAAGATGCTTCAATTGGCAAAAGAATAATGATTTTAAACTTTATTTTTATCTTGTGAATTAAAAAAATATATTTTAATATAATTTCGAAGGATATTCAGTTTTTGACTCTAGAGATAAATTCAAAATCATTTTATGTTTTGAAATTTAATTAAAATTTAAAAAATTTTCAGTAAAATTTAAAAAAATTCAAATCAAAACATTTTATAATATTTTTAAGATTTGTTTGTTTGGTATTTAATTTTTTCAAATCATTCTGTAAATATTTGAAACATCTCCCTCTTTTATTGATTGTCAGGTTTTAAGGATTAAGTTTTCACTCTAAAATTTAACAATAATGAACATCAAAAACGTTTCCATTTTGCCAAGATTTTATCCGGAAATAATCGTCATCGACGGCAGAAAACAAAGCCGATGGCTTTTATAACACCCGTTTTGATACGATTTTCTTCTGATGATCCATCGATTTTATCGATCAAAAGACTGGGAAAAGAACATTGTTGATCGACGCTTATTTTCAGCTACTTTGTTTGATGAGAAACCGCTACTGGAAACACCATTCAAACAATTCCCCCTTCCCCTCTATTCTCCCCTGTAATCACTTTGATGTACTGAACTCTGCTTTTTATGTTTTTTGCATAAAAATTTTTTATTCGTAATGATTTGTTGGATTATAAAAGATTTTTGAAAGGAACTTTTGATGATACTGTAGCCGAATGGTTAACGCTTTGGTATTCGGTTCAACAGCTAACAAGTTCGATTCCTGAATCGGGATGGAATGTTTTGAATTAAATTTTAGTGTAATGGTTAAGATTAAGTTATACGTACTTCATGTGTAAAAATGATTTTTAAGTGACAAATTAAGACGAATTCTAATGATTTTGGTGTTTCTTATGTTGAGAGAGAGAGAGACTGAGCTGGCACTTCATTAGTTAGCACACTGGCTATCGGTTCAACAGTTGGCCAAGTCTTAGATACTAATGTGGCAATGAAATAAACCTAATTGGTTTACTGTGACGGAATTTTTATTTTGCGTTTTTAACGTAACTTGATGTGAGCATGAGAGTAATTTGTTTGGAAATTTGCAGCACTTGAAGAATTTTTCATTTATGGTTAAAATTTAAGTGCTTGAAATTGTTCTGAGAGACGTAATTTGTTTGGCAAGATAACTGTGCAGCGCCTGGCGGGAAAATTGGAAATCGCGCCAAACTCGCACATGCCAGAAGGATTTTATCCAACAGTTCCTATATTTAATTCCTACTTTAGGTATAAGTGTTTGTAATGCTTTGGAATTCATCATAAACTATAAAGGCTGATTTATTTAGCTTTCTAGAGAAAAAAGTACATAGAAGAAAAACAAATCTATGAATTTTTTTTACACTTTAAATGAACCCAGAACGGATAACTTGATATCTGCGATGAAACAAGTATTTTACGATTAAATAATATTTTAACATCATCTGAATAATAGTATTTTGAATTTTTATATTTTAGAAAATGAATTTTTATATCTGATTCTTTTTGAACATGAAAACTTAATTTGCCCACTTCCTGTAATTTCAAGCGAATATTGAATTACAACGATCTTTTAGGGAAACATCTTACATACAATCAAATATATGTGTATTTTAGCTGTATGAAATTTTAATGTGGATTCTAAAAAGGAACCTCTAGAAGGGAGATACTATAAGCAATAAAATTATACCTAGATCACAATCAATTGCTTATCAGATAATATAAACTAATAAATAAATATTCTAAATTTAGGGTTACTTTTGATTTTTGCTGTTATAATATTAAAGAAAATGTCTCCAAGTATTTTTGTAGGTTTTTATTCGTTAATGAAGGTTTACTTATATAATCGAAAGAAAGACAGAAGTTATAAATAAAATCATACCATAAGTGAGGGATTTGAACCTGAGACCCCAACAGATGAGGGAGCTAAGAAATCAAAGCATACCACATCCCTTACACAAAATGTGGTACATGGAGTAAAAATGTAAGCCTGGCGACTTAGTGATATCGCTTCGCGCCCTCAAGGTCCGAAGTTCGATCCTCGGGCTGTTCAAGTTCGACTCAGCCTTTCATCCTTCAGTGGATTGATTAACTGAGTACCAAGTATGCGTTGGAACTAAACATAGGGGGTTTCGCGTTTGGCTGACCACCTCACTGGGACCCCAGGGCCCTCGGTCAGGAAAACAAATATGAGCACACATGTGGACAGTAAATAATTATGAAACGTAATATCTTCACAATTACATTGAGGAGAGCATTTCTTAATGGAAACTATTTGTTTTAATAGCCATGCCATATGCGTAAGCATTGATGAAAGCATACTCTTTTTCAGATTTTTAAATATTCCTCAGTAGAAACCTGTCACTCTATGCATATAACATTGTTTTTTGTGATAAATATTGCATATTTTGCACATTCTTACTAATATCCTAACTAACACAGCTTATTCATAATGAATAAATTTATATAAACTTTAATACTATGAATATTGGTTAATGTTGCTTTCAAAATGCAATATGGTATAGTAACAATATGAAAATTTACCATACAATTTAACAGACAAATTTGATGAGATGTGTTACTATGGGAAATGAAACATTACTTATATTCAAGAGCGAGAGTTTGAAAAATTTTCTCCGTTCAGAAGTATTTTTCAACTAAACAATTTTTGATATATTTATTACACATTTCTAGATATTCCTTAATTTTTGTTTCCCATATCACATGATTAACTGTTAACCGAATGAACTGGTTGGTTTGGTTTGTCGCTCAACGGTCATTTTTTGCACACGAGGGCTAATTAGACCGGGACCTACGGCTTAAAGTGGATTCCGAACCACTACAAACATCCGTGCCGAAGGTGAGATTCGAACTCATGAACTGTTGAACCGAAGGCGAAGACAAGAGCTCGAATGAACTGCAGATAGCCTGTCGGATGGTTAGCGCTCTGGCTTTCGGTTCTATAATTAGGAGGTTCGAATCCCCCTTCGATCATGGATATTTGTAGTGGTCGGTTTCAAGCCTTAGCTTTCTGTCTAATTAGCCCTCGTGTGCAAAAAACTGACCGTTAAAGGAAACTAACCAAACCTGGTTCGCAAATAAGCAGTTCACTAGTTTGATGCCTATTTTGATATGGATATTTGCAATAGTATTGAATCTATTCTGTTCTGGAAATCACCTATTCGAAGGAAGTTTTTTATACGAAAAGCAGTAAGTCTCATAAATTAAATAATTTTAATGAAATAATTCCTGAATTTTGATTTATATAAAATGGTTTCTCTTTAATTTTATTTTTAATTATTTGTAAGACTTAACTGGCATTTAGAAATTCCCATTTCAAAAAAGTTATCCAACAATCTGTTTGAAGTTTCTACAATTTCCAATGATAAGCATTGGCTAAAAATTTTGTTACTAAGAATGCCTGAACGTTAACTATACTTGCGTGCTAACATACCATTCGTCTTTCTGACTAAGCTCATTAATAGAAAATTGTCTTAAAGGAAACAGAGTGGCGCTTTTTTAAAAGTAATCAGTAAATGGATCATCAGACACGGCGATGTAATGAAGCTACTATGCAAAAAGTTGTGCTTTAAACATACAAGATCCATTTATATTCTCACTATCAAAAGTTAAACACGTTGAGGAAGGTGTTGATTTTCGAAAGCAAAACTAAATTAAAGAGGCTGCTTTTCGCTGCAGAGTCTGATGGAACCAGAAAATGTTACAAGCAAAGTTTGATTAAAAGCAGTCTTATAAGAAGTCATTGTGGAAGGGTAACAAGTGTCCATAGGTCCCGGTCTAATTAGCCCTCATGTGCAAAATTGGCCGTTGAGCGACAAACCAACCAAGAAGTACTCCAGTGGCTCAGCACGTCGCTTCTCGTTAAAGATCGCCGAGCTGGCAGCCGAATGGTTAACGCCCTTGCCTTCGGTTCAACAGTTCGTGAGTTCGAATCCCACCTTGGGCATGGATGTTTGTAGTGGTTCAGAATCCACTTTAAAACCGTAGGTCCTGGTCTAATTAGTCCTCGTGACAAGCAAACAAACAGTCACCAGGTTCAAATACAGAATGTTCATTGGCAAGGATTTATCTTGGCTGATGGATCGAATAATAACTCTTCGTGGTTAAAGGTTCTAAGTGCGATTCCATGACAAAATGAGCAATTGTTAAACAATGTGAGGTAGTTGTTACATTCCTACCATATGAATTTATATATTTCGTGATAAGTGGTTAAAAGTTCTGCATTTTCCTTTTTTCTTGAAACACATGTATGTGGACAACTGTACATAAAAAGCTCATTAAATGTTAAAAAAAGTCTTGTAACAGCTTCAAATAATTAAATTTTCCCCTATTTGATGTCTCCTATGGGGAACAACACTGTTTGGTGTCAAATTAAGAGCTTTTAAATCCCTGTTTTACAACACATGCATATGAAACATCTAGAAAAACACATTAATGTGAAACATTTTAATACAATGGCTTACTTTTAATTACTTTACATTTTAATACAATGGACATTTACTTCAAGTTCAAAACCACCATTCTTCGACGGCAAAAAGCAAAATTAATATTTTGCATTAAATAACAAAAAAATTTTTTTTTTCGTAAATTTGTTTTTTTTTCCTTTTTTGTTGAACTCATTAATTACGCCACTTCATTAAAATTCTCATTGGTTTGAAATATCCAAGATGTCAGAAAATGTTTCATCTACATCAAATTGTATTGCGATGATGTCTTAAATCTGATTCATCGACGAATTGCTGCCACCCTTCAAATCACATTCTTCAAGCGGCAGCAAACAAGGCGACGTTCACCCTTGAATGTCTGAGAATACCCTTGAATGTCGAAGTTCATTTTGTTAAAATATGATTTCTTATATAAAGACATAACAACGGCTTTAGAAGCCGTTTTTCATTGATTCAAGCTATTAATACGTTGGCAATAGAACAGAAAAAAGCTAAAAGGAAAAAGACAAGGAAAAACATCCATTTGATGGTTAGTTTAAATCATGGGTTCCCAAACTTTTTTTTTCTCGTGGACCACTTTCAAAGTTTTCCTATTTTCGGTAGACCCTCTGCTGCTACATTTCTACTGTATTCGCAAAACTTCTAAAATATAGCATCCTAAATTTCATGCGTTAAGAAGAAAAAAAAGTAGCACATTTCTTTGTCTTATTTATTAAAATAATACTTGAGGTTATACAAAATTATGAACATTTATTATTACAAACAATAAACGATTGATAAAAAAAAATCAACAGTGAGCTCTGAAATATAGATCAACAATAAAAAATAGTTTTACTTTTAATGAGATGGATGTACTGTTGAATTGACAGCAAATTATCAATATTCGGCTTCAGTTTCGTAAGAAATAATCTCAAATCTTCCCTTTCTTTGATGTTGTATCTGCGCCTTTTTTGTTTACAGATTGGCAACGGCACAAAATTTCTTGCGACAAGATATGACGAGGGAAACACGCTATCAAAAATTTTCTCGCAATTTCCCACAGCCCAGGATATTTTTCGGGGATTTCTGCCTGCAGTCAAAATGTTTGATAGCCTTTTTTAAATTTCACCTTCAGTTCCTCGTTGGTGCTGAGCTCAAGTATCTCCTCTTGTAATACCACATTCGCCTCTTCCGTTTCATCAAATGGAGTTAAGAACCATGGGGGTATTTCCATCGTCAGAATGATCTTCAAGTCAATTTTTGAAGTCATCATGCAGGGTATTTAAATGTTGAGCGTAAGTCTGAATATCCGCAAGACATTCTATCTGTGACAAGTGAGGAAACTGGGAGAATCCGCACCAACTAATATTTTGCTTCATTAATTTCAATTTACCAAGTACACTTGTACTATTATCTATTATTCTATTCAATTCTGTGTTTGAACTGAGTCTTGAATATTTTTGAGTATCTACCTAGTGAATGATGCTACCTGCATGCGTTGATAGGAGATGCTACCTGCATGCGTTGATAGGTAAATTCAAGACAATATGTTTGTTCTTTATTATGAAAACAAAATTTTTCGTGGACCCTCAGTTACAACTTATGAATCCCTGTTTTGCTTTCACGTCTACGTGGACCCCCGTGTGGTCTCCTATGGACCCCTGGGGGTCCACCTGGACCACTTTGGGAACCTATGGTTTAAATCGACACGGACTCGCGATTTAAATTTTTAAAAATTTCATTAATAGAATTCTAAATTAATAATTTTAATAGCAAAAACAATCTTTTTTCAATCTTAATACTAATGTCTGGTTTACGCCAGCATTAAAAATTTTTGTTTTTTCTCTTAAAATTTATGCATATAGACCCCTGTCCATGGAAAATGCACATTAGACATTCATAAAATGTTATTGTTGTTTCTGATTAACCGTTGACTTTAATGGAACCATTGACTTTAATGAATCCCTATACAAGGTGCGGATGTCATCCCTTTACTGTCGAAAGTGCACTGAGATTCTGCGTCTGTTTTGGCTGGCATTTGTGGCAAAGAGGAAACCTCTTGCTATATGCGAGGCTTTGTAAGTACCTACTGAGGCAACTCAGCCACAGTAAATCCCTAAAAAGGGAATGAGAAGCGCATCTTCCCTATCCGATGGGGAATCTAGCCCAGTTGCTATTTGGATGCGGTCGTACGAAGACCGTATTGGCACCAGTGTGTTATGGTGTGGAACTTATTTTTATGGAATGTAATCATGAAAATTGTTATTTGTTAAGTTGTTATTGTTAAAATAAAATATTAAAGGCAATAGGACTTATTAAGGAAAGAAAACACACAACCAATTCGTAACGCAACACCTACTGCCAAGTCAGAGCAAATATGTCCTGGTCTGCAATTCAGAAGGGTGAGACAGGATAAGTCCTAATCTTTTGCTTTTATACCATTTGTGAAGCGAGGTACAAGCTATATATTTTTATTTTGGTGCCTTTTTCCTGGACAATAGCTCTAAAATAACATCTGAAAACCAGGTCGTAGCAAGCAGTGTATTTGACAAATTTGAACTCTACCTCCAGGTACTGCTGTCCTGGGGCGACAGAAGTTCCCTCCTAGGGACATTTCAATGTCAAATAAAATATTAAAATGCTTTAAATCAAACCTGTTTACTTTTAATCGGGAATTTATTAACAGTTATTGTTAGTCAGCCGCCCAACTTGTCTAGTGGTCAGCGTGCCTGACTACGGATAAGGATGTCCTGGGTTCGAACCCCGGTACATCGGGCATGTAAGAGAAAGTACATCGAGGGTACAAGAGAAAGTACATCGGGCTTGGATGTACTTTCTCTCTCTATCTATTCTGTCTTTGTCCTTTCCTTGTATGAATGAGGTGTGAATGGTTGCCTACCCTATAAACGGGTCCCTATGGCATGTGTGTAGAGCAAAGTCGTACTTTCATCTTCATGGTGCTCTGATTAAAAACGAAAGACGCTCCCAATCGACTTAATTTGCATAGCATAGTGAGCTTGGCTTGTCCAAGTGTCATTAGTAAACAACAACAACAACAATTGTTAGTCAAATATACTGTCAACTCAAATATATTTAGGTAAATTTGTCAGCACAAATTATAGGAATGAAATATTAGAAATTCTTCATGCTCTTGAAATATAGCCAATTAAATATCGATTAAATGAACAACTAATAACTTAAAAATGGTTTTGTTGATTTTGAAAAAAAAAAGTGTTTTCAAGAATAGTAATTTATGAAGCTACTACCGTACTTATTGAAAATTAGGAATTGAAAATGCAATGATGGGGCTAGAGAATTGGCTACCTAAAGCTAAGCAATATTGCCAAAGCCCTTCACGCAAATTATGATGAACGTCAAAATTTCAGCACCAAATGGCCACTTGGCGAAAGTCAAATGCTTAAAAAAATGAATATGGGCGCGCGAATGTAGCAGCCCTTTTCATTGTTACTGAAGTGACATTCTCCTAGCTGAGTCCCCCATGATGATTCAATTGGGGGAGTGAGGGAGTGCGGAACCTTCCCCACCTGCAAAGTAATAAGAGGGGGTTTCTTATCGAACGATTGTGCACGGTTTTTTCCCCCGAATGGAAATTCCCTTTTTCAATGTCACGCGAAGGCAGTAGAAATAAAATAGTGTACTCTAGGTACTCCTAGAGGCGTGCTTTTACTGACTGTATAATTAACTTCAACCGAAAGGTAGGTGTGCGTAATACTCCATATTGTTCGGTTAGGCCGTATCGATCCAATCAATTTCCCCACCCCCGGCGCTAATCATTATCGTGTGCTCCGACTTCACTGAATGACATAGCAATCGAATCTTCTAGAAACATTGTTTTAAAATGAAATACAAATTATTTCTTCAAATTTCAATCAATGAGTTTGTATATAATACGTTATTATGTGAAGAGAATTTTTTAAATTAGAAATGTGTATATGCATATGTGTTGTTGTCGTGTGCCAGCTACGCTGGCACTATGGGGTGCGCTGCTCCATTTTTCAACTGAACCCTATTTGGCGTGGAGTCCGACTTCCTCAGTACACACATGGCATAGGAACCCGTTTATAGGGTAGACAACCATTCACACCTCAATCATACAAGGAAGGGACAAAGACAGGATAGATAGAGAGAGAAAGTACATCCATGTCCGAACCGGGATTCGAACCCAGGACCTCATTATCCGCAGTAAGGTACACTGACCACTAGACAAGTTGGGCAGCATATGCATATGTGTGAAACCCCAAAATAAAATATTACACAATACAAGAGAGCAAGCATAGTATCAGTCATTGCTAATTTTATCGGGGGTGTTTTTGATTGTTAAATTGTTCAGGGCTCGATAATGTTTCTATATATTTATATATATATATAATTTCATGAACAGTATTTTGAAGAATATCTAAATGTAGAAATTCCTTATATACAAATTTAATAAATAGAATTATTCCTCTCTAAAATTCAAATCAGAAACGGTGCTCATTAAAGAGGATTTGTTCACTGTCATTAAACAATAAACCCCAGATAACAAAGCGAGATATAACCTCGCTGGATTGTGACGCAGCCAAAGTAAGACAATATTTCGGAAGATATGTGCAGAATTAGTTTCCGACACACAGCGCCTGTGGCTAATACTGAGTAAAACTTATTTAAGGCTCTTAAAATTGCCCGCACTCATACTCATTGCATTTGAATAGCCGCCCGGAGGGAAACAATTTCTCTGGTCACCATGGAAACCACAAGAGTTGGCTTCACTCTTGTGTGTGTGATTTCAATCCCGGAATGGGAAATCGCCTTAATATCCAGGAATTTTTCTCTTGCTTTGCGGGTGAAAAAGTGCTGTGTGACTGTTAATGTGATCGTTACCATGGTGACGGACCATTCCATCAGAAAATGTTCAGAAAGAAGTAGATTTTAATCTATTTAGATGTCTGGATTTTAATGAGGATTAAATGTTATAATTTATAAAGTTTGTTTGAAGGATTACACAGATCACACACAATGGATAGTACCCTGACCTTTCATGGGTTTAATTATCCCTCAGAGTGCGAATATGTGTGAGTCGTGGTCATCGTTTCTATTTTATATCTCAAAGTGTGGCAGAAGAGCGGCAAATCAAATGAGAAATGAATATTTTCTGTCTGAGAATTTAAATAGTACTTAGTTCATTTTAAATTCGCATTTGAGCTCCAGTAGCTTCACGCCGCTTCCCGTAAGCTCAGCAAAGTGAAGCATCATTTGCCGCGGGCAGTGGTTGGGAGGGTGACCACGGTGACTCTCCTTCACTGGGTTGCTGGAGCTCCGTGGGTTGGGGACGTGTCCACGTTAATATGTGACGTCCAAAATCCTTCCACTGGTGTGGCGTGGATGTGGAGAGGAGGCTGACATCTCAGGTGTGGCCTCGTCACCTGACCTGACCGCCGAGCTGGCAGCCGAATGGTTAGCGCTCTTGCCTTCGGTTCAACAGTTCGTGGGTTCGAATCCCACCTTGGGCATGGATGTTTGTAGTGGTTCGGAATCCACTTTAAGCCGTAAGTCCCGGTCTAATTAGCCCTCGTGTGCAAAAAATGACCTTTGAGCGACAAACAAACCAAACCAAACGTCACTTGACCGTGGTTCAAAATTGACGAGACACCTTAAAAAGAACAAAGACGTACTTTCGCCATCGTGGTGCTCTGATCCAAACGAATGACGCTCTCTACTGACTTAATTCGCACTGCCAAAGGCATAGCGAGCTTGGCTTGTCCAAGTGTCATAAGCAACAACAAATTCGCATTTGAAAGCTTTTTCATCTTATGCTAACATTTATAGTTGGATTTATGCTTGATCATCCTTTGAAAATAATATTCTGCGCAGGAGAACTTTTCACTTTCAGATCACGTTTGAGGTTCGTATCAGTCACTCGAATGTGACTAGTCACATCAGTTGCAAATATTTCCTCGAAATCCTGTTTTTTTATTAGTAGTAATTTAAAGGATAAATAATTGGCACGTTTGAAATGCCAAAACAATAAACTAACAATAAATTTCTATTTCGTATTATATTTTCGATTGTAATCAAATGAGAACTCAAATTCATATTCTTATGCATCTTTGAGAATTTTTCACAAACCGGCGTGAAAAAACTAGCAGCTGAATAGTTCACACTAGGGCTTTTGACTTAACAGTTTATAAGTTCGTTTCCCACCTGAGATGTCTAGGGTGAAATATAAAAATCTTTTGAAACAGTTTTTCTTCAAATATTTCCTCATATTAAAAAAATAGATCGTGATAAAGTCTAATAGATGTAGATAATTTCTTATTCAGATCATCGGCATATTTGAACTGATAAAGATTAAACAGTGTGATTATATTGAGATTATTGTACAGGGGCCCTAGGGAGATACTCACCAGAAAGTAGATTTCTACACAGCCCCCTTGAAAAAAATAGTATCTAGCTGGGTTTGGTATAAAGTTTTTTACGTCAGATTGCAATGGCGTATGCTCTAATCTTTACCGTTTTGGCAACCGGATGATTAACTCTCTGGCTTTCGGATCAACAGTTTGTGGGTTCGTATCCCTTCTTGAGCGTAGATGATTATATTCTAAATCCACTTTAAACTAAGACCAGATCTTATGACCTTTGTGTGCAACGAACATTGGGCAACAAACCAAACCTATATTCATCAAGCTGGAAGCTGAGTAAACAACGCTGTCTTTCAATTCAGATGTTTACAAGTTCGATTCCCCTAATGGCTTCAGACAAGAGGTGATTCAGAATCCATCTTAAGCTTATAGGTCATTATAGTAATAAGTTATTGTATGTGCAAAAAATACTTATTAATCGATAAACAAAATCTTAACAAAAGTCTGAAGCTGAGTGATGAACATATTGCCTTTCAGTTAAACAGTTCACATATTCGATTCTTAGTACATTCGTAAATATTTGTAATGGTTCGGAATCCACTTTAAATCTTTATCCCGATCAAATTACCACGTTAGTATCTAAATGGTTAACAACGTGATCTATTGAAGGTTTTATGGGCTTGACTCTTAAGTATTATACTCTATGGAACCTAAATTGAATTAATCGGAAATCGAATAATTTCCTATTAATTGTAATACATCATTAAGCCATGTGTCTATTTTAATAGTTTGAAACTCACTGTTTGCAGTAAAAATCACAATATTGTAGTCGAAGAGGGAAAATTTCTCTTAGAAAACCATGCACATGTTTATTCTTTTAAAAATACTCGGAAACTCCCAAGAGAGAAAATAAACTGTCCTTTAAATTATTTAAAGAGAAATAACAGCGCATGCCTTGGATAGATAGCCATTTTATGGAGTGTCGTCTTAATGGTTATTTATCTCTCTTTTACAGTCAAAGTGCCCGCTTTTCGATAAAATACAGGAAGCTGCGTCCGGCAAGCACGATTCAAACGATCGTTACATTTTTTTTATCTAACAAATCAAACGATAATTTATATGCTTAGAAATTTTATTTTTATCATTTCTCATCTCCAATGAATAATTTCTATTTCATTTTTCGAATCATCTTAATAAAATATCCTGGAATTTATTTCAAGAAAGGGATTTATGCAATATTACGATTTAATTTTAATAAAGCGGATCGGGATTTCAACTATTCAAACGACAGTTAATTATGTAAATCAAACGATAAATTATATTCTTCTAAAAATAATTTTAATAAAAAACGTTCTTTTTGGGAAAAGGTAATTTTTATATTTATCTTTTCATTACTCCGAATAGTTTCATTTTCAATTATAAAAGGCTAAATAAAATTATTTTTATGCGCAAATTTGGTAATAAAAAATTAAATTTTGCTACTTGAAATTATTAATAAAAAGCTTTTACCAATTATTTAACCTAAAAAAAACCCATGATTAAAGAAAAGAAGATACCCATAATAACTTTGATTAAAATATTATGCATTGCATTTTTGATCATACACATACTGTATTTAATTTTCCTAATAGATGCATTCATGTTTTCATCACCCTTAATTTCTTTTCCTGTTGCATCAGAGTTTAAATAAAACCATTTTGTATACCACGGTTAACAATTAAACTGCGACTATACAGATTTTTTTATGGGGTGAAACTTGGTTCATAATGGTTATTCTTAATCGAATACTTTTTTTGTTCAGCTTCTTATAACTCGATTTTTGAGAAGCAGGAATTTGAGAGAATGTTCGGTGTGAGTTAGGGAGCTCTGCTGAAAATCTGCTGTTAAAAGAAAGTGGTTCTTCTCCAAATTTTTTTACTGTTAATCGGTTCTACTTGCCTATTAGGATCACAAGGGGCGTTCAGCTCTACAAAGGGCGGAAGTGATGGGACCTATATACTAGGGCATGGCCTGCCTCGTCACCTCCAGGCACACCATTTCACGTTGTGTGCCATATTGTAAGCACGACGTATTTTACCTGCCTTAGTCATTAACACTCAGTACCTTTTGAAAACGTGAAAGATTTCCTTAACAACCGAGAACACAGAAGCCTCTCTTTTTTTAATCTTAATATTGTTGTTTGTGAATCGAAAAGTCATCCAATCCAAATATTTTTGTCATATTTTTCTCTACCATGAACTGTGAATAAGTGATAAATTACAAACAAGAACTTGATCCAGATCAACTTCTAGGACTCGCACTTACACATTATCGTCACTAGTTTTAACTTAATAAAGATTTACTTCAAAGACTTTACATAACAGTTTGAACTACAATACGTACACAGTGGTGCAGGAGAACCCCAGACTGTATTTTAAAGTGAACAGGTTTGGAATACTCGCCCTCCTCAAAAGTCTTGAGATTTTCAATCAATATTTGGTAATGAGGTCACATCTGAGCTGTCACCCTTTAACTCCATATTCACGCCCCCATAAGGGGAAAGATTTTGGACATCAAAAATGAATGTGAACACTCCCCCCTCAGCCAACTGAGATCCAGCAACCTTGAGAAAGAAAAAGAGACTACCTTCCCAATCGCTACTCTTTGCAAGCGAGACTTTCCTTTTCTGATCTTACGGGAAGCGGTGTAAAGCTCGTGAGCCGCTGAGTTCAAAATACGATGCAAGCAATGTATCACAATGTCGAAGGCCTTGAAATGGTCTTATGGTTTGCAGATATTTATCCTTGTCTCTTCAGTTAGGAACGTTTTTGCATGAACTAAAAGACAACCTAACGGAGAAATCTTTTACAAGACATTTTAACATACACATCGTAAATTGTCTTTTCGATGACTTTTTACTTGATTGTGAATTGTATTCCCGTGTCGGAGGGTAGAAGCTTCGAATGACTCCCTAACACCTACCCCGTGAGACACATAAGACCTACCCCGTGAGACACATAAGACCTACCCCTCGGGACACACAACACCTATCGAGGGACACATAACACCTAACCCGAGAGACACATAAGACCTACCTCGAGAGACACATAAGACCTACCTCGAGAGACACATAAGACCTATCCCGAGACACATAAGACCTACCCCTCGGGACACATAACACCTATCCCGAGAGACAACACCAACGCCGAGAGACACACAACACCTATCCCGAGAGACTCATAACATCTACACCGAGAGACACATAACACCAACGCCGAGAGACACATAATACTTTCCCCGGGAGACTCATAACACCTACACCGAGAGACACACAACAGGCTGAAATGCAACACCATTTTTTGCGATTAAAAGTGTCGGGTATTAAACTAGAGACCTTTCGCGTTTTGAAGAACGCTATAACTCCCGTAGACAACGCTGAGTCTCTCGATAGCAGTTTTATTAACCGAGGTCACTGTGGCCTGGCAGGTGAGGCCATCATTCCCATCATCGGAAAGCAGTGAGATCGAATCACGAATTCGCTAAAGATCTGACGTTTTCACTAAATTCTGCTGGGGCACGATAAATCACCATGTCCTTCAAATGAAATGACCTCCAAGTCTGCGGGGGGCAGGTCAAGTATTTGGGGGTCTTCTGCTTCTAAATAACGATGACTCCCCACCTGGCTGCCTTCTGCAGCTATTGGAACCTTTGTCTGTTGTTGTTTTCCTATGACACTAGGACAAGCCAAGCTCGCTATGCCTTTGGCAGTGCGAATTAAGTTAATAGAGAGCGTCTTTCGTTTGGATCAGAGCACCACGAAGCTGAAAGTATGATTTTTGCTCATTTTAAGGTGCCTTGTCATTTTGAACCACGGTCAGGTGACGAGGTCACACCTGAGCTGACACCCTCCTCTCCTCATCCACGCCACACCAGCGGAAGGACTTTGGACGTCACAGATTGATGTGGACACGTCCCCAGCCCACGGAGCTCCAGCAACCCAGTGAAGGAGAGTACACCGTGGTCACCCTCCCAACCACTGTCCGCGGCAAATGATGCTTCACTTTGCTGAGCTTACGGGAAGCGGCGTGAAGCTACTGAGCCACTGGAGCTCGGAACCATTGTCTTAACTTCACTTTTATATATAAACTGTATTTCTTTCTAATTAGCTTCATATGCGAACTATCCTGCAGAAAAACAACCGACTCTAAGCAACCTTCTTCAAATTTTTTTAGTATTTTTTGTTGATGAACCATCATGCATTGAAATGGATTTAAAAAATAATGATAATTAATTAAATAATACTTTGTATTTCTCACTAACATGAATGTTTGGATTACGTAGACTTAGAAGAAAATAAAGAATTATCACTGTCTTGAGATAGAGCTTTTTTCTTCGCCAAATCTACTAAGAAAATTGATAAAATACCAGGCTGACAAAACTAACTTTGGAATTTCCGACTTCCTGAAAGAAAATAGAAATTCTCTCTTTGTACCCAGGAATCTTTCTGTGTAATCTTTCTTTAAAAAAAAGATTCCATATCCTTTTTTTCTATTGCAGTCAGAAGAAATCGCTTTTGCCTTCTAAAAGGCAGGGCTCGCTTTCCTGCATTGAAATAACGATGACGCACAAAAAGGAAAAATGGAAAAAGTTCTATTTGTTGAAAGCTTACAGACTAAAAGAAACTGATTCTTCGAAAAAATGCGGATCAGTTCTACGAGAAACTTTTATAAAAGAAAATACTGAATGGAAAAATGAAGTTTATGTACGAATAAGGTTACGCATCCGATAAGTCATTTGGTGGCAACTAGTTTAATGCAGTTGATATTGTATATGGAATATGCTATTTGCTATTTTTCTGTATTATTTTTACCGATAAATTGTTATTGGTCTCATGCAAGTTAGCAGTGGGACTTTTTTTATTCTAATATTTTTAGAATACGAATCGAAATATTTTTCGTGAAGATTCTTGATTACTTTAAAAGTTTAGGAGTGTTTAAGATACTACTCCTAAAAAAATAATGTCTCATTATTAAATCTATAGTTTAGTAGCAAAGATATGTTGTGCATTACTATTCCAATGTAGTGATGCATTATGGGAAGCATTATTTACTATTTTCTTACATTTTTATCAAAGAAATTGTTCTTATTGGTTACAAGCAATGGTATTGCTTTATTCTAACTATCCGACAACAGATTTTCTGAGCACGTCGAAACCTTAAAATAAAAGCGAGTGTTTCTTAGTATCACTAAAGTTTAATGTACCTCATGTAAAAAAATAAGAATTAGTTAACGTGCGAATTCTAAGGTGAATAGCTTTAGAGTTGACATTGA
Organism: Latrodectus hesperus; assembly: GCA_037975125.1. Classification (NCBI taxonomy): domain Eukaryota; kingdom Metazoa; phylum Arthropoda; class Arachnida; order Araneae; family Theridiidae; genus Latrodectus; species Latrodectus hesperus. The sequence continues at coordinate 94,176,931 of CM075855.1, read as the reverse complement.
CACCAGCGAACTCCCCTGTACCTAACTCCAAGGAGCTTTACCAGTTTATGGCTTCAGAGTGTTTTACAGTTATTTCAATGAGCTCCAGTGGCTCAGTAGCTTCACGCCGCTTCCAGTAAGCTCAGCAAAGTGAAGCATCATTTGCCGCGGGCAGTGGTTGGGAGGGTGACCACGGTGTACTCTCTCCTTCACTGGGTTGCTGGAACTCCGTGGGTTGGGGACGTGTCCACGTTAATAGGTGACGTCCAAAGTCCTTCCGCTGGCGTGGTGTGGATGAGGAGAGGATTGTGCCAGCTCAGGTGTGGCCTCGTCAACTGACCGTGGTTCAAAATGATGAGGCACCTTAAAAAAGAGCAAAGGCGTACTTTCACCTTCGTGGTGCTCATGATCTAAACGAAGACGCTATTGACTTAATCCGCACTGCCAAAGACATAGCGAGATTGGCTTGTCCAAGTGTCATAAGCAACAACAACAACAGTTGCGAGTGCTATTTGGATTCTTCTTGTCAATTCCACATCGACAATCAAGCTGACGGAATCGTGACCATCTGTACAACTAACCTTTTATGTTACTCATGATTTGATAAAGATTTCCGATTGGTTGATGAATTCATCCCTTTTGGCCTATTATCCAATCAGCAACTGATTTAATGACAGTCTAAGCTCGTTAAGCACTTGCATAGCATCATGTCCCTTGACTAGTCAGATAAGGAGCAAGTGAGAGCTCGGGTGTTGATTTCGTCTCTGCAGTTTTTAAGATCCCATTTGAGACGATAAGACTCAATAGAAAACAAGGTTTCGTTAATATTTTTATGTAATGATGGGGATGAATCGTATTCAGTATAACTTTGTCATAAGGACTCAACTTGTTCAAAGGCTTATCTGAAGATTCAAGAACCCCCTCGAGGAGGATCTTTTTCGATAGATGTAAGAAATTTCAATATTTTCGAATATTTTTGATATTGGAGAGAAATTCGGAAAACTCGGTCAACCGCCCCATAAGAAAGGCACGCATCGCGATGAATGTATCTGTTTTATGACGGCGTCAACGATCGAACCTGTGACTTTTTCCTCCGAGAAGCACTATGCAGGCCAGCCGCAATAAAGGACAAATGAAAACTGAATATTTCCATTGTTTAATTAAAAATTAGGGAGTTAAAATCTACTTGCAATTATAAATATTGTATCAAGGCAACGCGTATGGTTTCCTAATAATTTGCAAAAGATCTGTTATGACTTGAAAATATTATTAAAAATTCTATTAATTTGAAAATAAACTTTAAAATAAAATTAAAATAATTATCGTTATAGAGAAATCTGAAAAAAATATTCAAGAAAGAAAAAATTAGAAGATTTACAAAAAAATATAAAAAGAAAAAATTTTAAAAACTTAAAAATCTTATAAAATTTAAGAAATTTGAAAAGATATTATTTTTAATAAATCTATAATTATAATCGTAAGAAGTTACAAAAGTTATTGTATGAATGAAACAATTTTATCTCCAAAAATCTTTTCTTCTAAATAATGCCTCTCACGTAATCATATTTTGTTTTTAAATGCATCGAAATAGTTTAATATCATTGCATTTAATGATTTCACTCTAAAAAAGAAATATAAAACTTAAAATAATCTTAGTAAAATATTTTATTAAAATATCATTATATAAAAACGTATATTTAATAAAATGTTAAGAAATGATATTTTGAAACTAAAATTTTTTATTTGAAATAAAATCTTCAGGAAATTGCTGCTGAAATCAGATTATATGCCAAACTATGGCAACCATCGAAAAGCTTTCCCTAGAAAATGCGTTTTTTAGCGGATTATTCGATGAGGAGCAGTTTTCTACTCCGGTCGGGTCGATTTTTCTCTTGCGGGGGCGTGGGAAAGGCAACAATCATTTTGGGAAATTTTTATGAATGTATTTTCAAACGATTTCTGTGTGAGAGTGCTTGAATTAGGGTGAATATTTTTCCGATGCTTTTCAAAATATTTTATACTCAGAAGCAAACATTTTAGAGCAAACAGACAATTAAAAAAAACTGTAAAAATACTTAATAAATAAATTTTTAAAAACTTAACGAACGTTTAACTAAAAACTCACCTCAAACTTTAGAAATCTGATCCGCTAAATTGTTAACGAATTTATTTGACTTTTTTTCATAGAATAATCAGGTGTCAAGAATATCATTTGGCAATTTTCGTGTTTAATGAAAAATAAAACTCATTTATTTAATATTTAAACAAGAATAATAGTTATTGTGTTTTCGTAAATAAATATGTCCAAGCTCTTGGGAAAATGTGTAACATCATTTTCTAAGGTCTCTTATTATTGTTGTTGCTTATGACACTTGGACAAGCCAAGCTCGCTATGCCGTCGGCTATGCGAATTAAGTCAATAGAGAGCGTCAAGGTTTTGGATCAGAGCACCACGAAGGTGAAAGTACGACTTTGCTCTTTTTAAGGTGCCTCGCGTCATTTTGAACCACGGTCAGGGGACGAGGCCACACCTGAGCTGGTACCCTCCTCTCCACATCCACGCCACACCAGCGGGAGGACTTTGGACGTCACAGATGAACGTGGACACGTCCCCAACCCACGGAGTTCCAGCAACCCAGTGAAGGAGGATACACCGTGGTCAACCTCCCAACCACTTTTGCGACAAATGATGCTTCACTTGCCTGAGCTTACGGGAAGCGGCGTGAAGCTACTGAGACACTGGAGCTCTAAGGTCTCTTGGAATACTTAATCTTCGGCATCACAAGGGGCGAGATTGACGGCATTTTATGCAGAGGAATTTGTGGATGTGTGCCATCACAGATCCGAAGGGGTTGTCTCTTCATAATTCAGAAAATGGAACGAAGCAGAAGAGCCTCAGACGTGGCATGCCATTCTAGAAGTATCATTTCACTTGGAAGACATTGCAACCACGACCGTTTTTTCGTGTGATAGCCACCAATAATGAGCATAAAGGGTATTCTGACAGGTTAGGAATGAGCTGGAAGTCGAATGATTAGTGCTCTTGCCTTCGGTTCAACAATTCGTGGGTTCGAATCCCACCATGGGCATGGATGTTTGTAAAGGTTCGGAATCTACTTTAAACCGTATATCCCGGTCTAATTAGCCCTCGTGTGCAAAAAATGACCGTTGAGCGACAAACCAAATAAAATCGGACAGGTTAGGTATAGAACTCTACTCTCATGTAATAAGAAAGACAACCTTCAAAACCAAGCTGCCTCTGTGTGTAGGTGTATTTCCAAATAAATATGTAATATGGAATACTTTTCTAATGACAATTTTAAGAAAAATAGATTTGAAAACGTGGGGACCGGTGGCGTGATCCTGTAATCTAGCACCCTGGACGCTTAGTAATGAGGACGCCGGTTCGGTCCTAGCAGTGAGCAAGGCTGATGAAATAGGCGAGAGAGTGCAAGCTGTTAATAGAGCTTTCTACGCAAATAAAAAGCTATTCAATAATAGATTGATATCACGAAAAACAAAACTGCAAATCTGTAAAACCCTCATTAGACCAATCGTTACATATGCCGGAGAAACATGGGCATTGAATGTAAGGGACTCGGAATATATTACAATTTTTGAACGTAAAATTTGAAGGAAAATCTGTGGACCAAGGCTTGAAAAGGGTGTATGGATCAGAAGAAATAATAAAGAATGAATGCACCTAGTGAGAAATAAAGACATAGTGAGATTCTTTAAAGAACAAAAAATACGGTGGTTTGGCCACGTACACCACAGAGATGAAAAAAATATCATAAAAAGGATAACCAAGGGTTCAATAGCAAGAAGAAGGGGAGACCCAGAGAAACATGGATTGATCATGTGGAAAAGGACCTGGAGACCATGAAGATGAAGAATTGGAAAAATGTGGCTCTGAAGCGGGAAAAGTGGAAGGAGGTTGTATTGGAGGCCTGCATAGGGCTGTAACGCCAGTTAAGAAGAAGAAGATTTGAAAACAAATTATATGTTTCTTAACAATCCTACAGTTACAAAATAAATTCAAATCTTTCAAAAAATTGCGGCAAGATGGAATCGAATGGTTAGCGCTCGGGGGTTTCAATCTCACTTCACTTTGAGCTTGTGTGTTCGTAGTGGTTCGGAATCCATCTTAAACTGTAGGTTCCAATCTAAGGAGCCCTCATAAATAGAAAAAAAAGCCATTGCATGACAATCAAACTAAATCTTTCAAAATAGTGCAATAAGAATTGAATAATGAAATGACTTTTTGATTGATTACAGGTTAAAAAAATGACGCCGTCCTTTCCAAAATGTGGATTTTCCTGAAATTTCTGTTAACTTAATACCAAATATCATATAGTAATGTCCAGAAAATATCAAAAGTGTGTGTGTGTGTGTGTGTGTTTGTTTTTCAACTCACAGTTTAGAATGATTTGGTGAAGTAAAGCATGGAATATGATTGGCTGATGGGAAAAGAGATTGTGTACTTTGGCCTAAGCTTTTTCCAGGTTGGATACCTGCGTTGCTTAAAGATAGTTTTTGTATTATCGTTCTATGTGATTTTCCGTTGCCGATAAGATCTAATTCAATTTGGAACTTCATTGAAAGCTCCTTTCAAATTGATAAAATACTCCAAGCTCAAGGAAATGACATACAAACCCAACTCTAAGAAGAAGAGGAAGAAGAAAAGAATATTTTATTATTTTAAATAATTCCTCCAATTTCCATTCTTAAATAGCTCTTTATTCTATTAAACGTTGGTGATTTTTAACTAAAAAAAAAAAGTAAATAAAATAATCCCAATATACCACCAATTTGCCAGAATTTCAGTGTATGCAAACTGCAAGCCTTTAAATTATCAATGAATAAATTAATTTTGTTAACGTGAATTAATTAAATCTTCATTAATGTTTTCATTTTCCTTCAGCGATCATTAAGATTGATGTTACCTGGTATTTTTCTTTTCACCAATTAAAGTGAATTCAGGTTTCATCTTAATCTAGTTAATTACGTTGAAAAGAAATAAGAAAAAATACGTGTTATTATTTTCTCTGGACGTTAATGGATTAAGTGGTTAAAATCGTTTTTTCGATTCCAATTAAGTTCTTTGACTATATATTTTCGTTGCTCCTTCATATTATTTTTCCAACTATTTACTTTTGTCTTTCAGGAATTTAAATCATTAATTAAGAAAGAAAATGTGTGCGTAAAATAAAGCTTAGAAAACACACCTTTAGTAATTGCCCCCGCTTAGTGCAAAAATTATTAAGGGCAGTTGCCCCGGGCCCCCAAATCAGAGAGCCTCCCATATCGAATATAATGTTTGTTTTACATTTTCAATAGAATAAAACCGTTTGAAAAATTGGATAGAATCGTTTGAAAAATAGGTAGTCTTTTGTGACGTACAAGGGGGGAGCAAAGAAGTTTTTGCCCTGTTCCCCAATTATGTTAAATTTGGCCCTGCCGTTGTGGGCTGCCTGGGTTTAAGGCTGCCTTTAGGCATTTTAGCGCCCACCACCTAATTGCCTTCCACTTAAATGTGTAATATATAATGTGCCGTATTGACAAAGAGAGGAAAGGAGGAAAATTCCCAAGCACTCACCTCGACAGAAGTGTATCATCCCTCTTCATTCTTCAACAAGGGCTAAAACTGTACCTGGAATTTTATAATTCCAAGACAACTATCCAAACTCTAAAATAGGGTGAGCTGAATTTTATTATTTAATACAATTAACATTTTCTGTTTTGTTTGCTTCTTTTTGGTTTTCATAGTTTATTTCATGCTGGAAATCCCAGTATGCCAATTTTCATTGGGTAATAACTTTCTTCAGTAGGAAATGTGTATCCATAAGTTTTAATGGGAAATTTTTGATTTGGGAAAATAATATTTAAAATATTTACTATTTTTTAACGATGATTACCATTCTCTTTGCTTTGAAATGCTGTTTAGGAGCATGAGTTAAGGTCATACATATAGAGCATTTAAAAAATCGAATGAATTCCGTTATGCTTAAAAGATCCCTTCAGTGTGATGATATTAAATATTGAAGTAAAAATACTTTCAACAGTGTGTCAATGCATTTCTGATTGGCGTCGCATTAGGAACAGCGTAAACAAGTTTACTGCAGTGGTCAAAAGTGGTTTCCAAAAGTCGAAAAAAAAAAAAACATTGCCTTGTTTTTTTAAAGAATATTATGAGAATGAAAAGGGGGAGGGAAACCATTGGCAGAAAGTTTTTCTGGATTACCACTGGTTACAAGTAGATGACAATTTTAAAGTGATGGAGAAACACCTGTTGCTTTTTTCTTGAAGTAAGCAGAAATTTCGATGGATGCATACAAAAATTGGCAATAATTTCTGCGTTAATTGTAGCTCAATGTCATTATAAACGCTGTCATCTAAATTCCGGTTTTTAGACTATTTACTTTTCATCTTTTACTAATTTTTGTCTCGAAATGAATCCTTGTTTAAAGAAATAAAATGAAGAATTTGCTATTCGAAAATTTGTGACTCAAGCAAAAACTACAAAGGCTCATCTTTTGCTATATGCATTAAGATATTTGTATATATGAATTAACATACTCATAAAATATTTTATAGATGCGAATATTTAAAGAGATATTTTATAGATACGAGTATTTAGAGTGATACTTTGTATAGATACGAGTATTTAGAGTGAAACTTTGTATAGATACGAGTATTTAGAGTAAAACTTTGTATAGATACGAGTATTTAGAGTGATACTTTGTATAGATACGAGTATTTAGAGTGAAACTTTGTATAGATACGAGTATTTAGAGTAAAACTTTGTATAGATACGAGTATTTAGAGTGATACTTTGTATAGATACGAGTATTTAGAGTGATACTTTGTATAGATACGACTATTTAGAGTGATACTTTGTATAGATACGACTATTTAGAGTAAAACTTTGTATAGATACGAGTATTTAGAGTGATACTTTGTATAGATACGAGTATTTAGAGTGAAACTTTGTATAGATACGAGTATTTAGAATGATACTTTGTATACATACGAGTATTTAGAGTGATACCTTCTATAGATACGAGTATTTAGAGTGATACTTTGTATGGATACGAGTATTTAGAGTGATACTTTGTATAGATACGAGTATTTGGAGTGATACTTTGTATAGATACGAGTATTTAGAGTGATACTTTGTATAGATACGAGCATTTAGAGTGATACTTTGTATAGATACGAGCATTTAGAGTGATACTTTGTATAGATATGATCATAAATAGATATGCATTAATGTAACTCGTATTTTTATTTTGGTTTGGCTGGTGGATTTTACTGCTTTTTATCTCCTGCTTGTAAGGAAAAAAATGATATTATTTATAATCAGGAAAATTTTAGAATACATACGAATATAAATCAGCAGAAGAAATAAACTTGTATGTAACTTATCCATTACTTTATTTCAGCACATTTTAGAAAACCTCTTCTATCATTTAAATACTGAAGTTATTTTCGTTGATAATCTCAGTTCACAATTTAGCATCATTTCTCAAACACCTCGAGCAGTAAAATACAGAAAATAATTTAAATGTCAGAGAGTGTTAGAGAGAACTAACAAATTAGTAGATAACTGCATATCTCTCTATTTAAAATTTAATTTATTGATATTTTAAATCAATTAGAAAAAAACTTCAACAAGAAAAAGCGTATACCAGTAAAAGTTCAACAAGGAAAAAAGTAAAACTTCCATAAGTAAAAATTATGCATGAAAATTTCTGAATATTCATATTTTATTAGTACGATTTTGTTTTGTAATTTCAATCTTTACAAAAAAAAATTTATTTTATTTTCCTGTGAAAATTTTTAAAAATAGCAGCCAATCCTATAAGGATACTATAAAATATAATCTACATTTTTCGTATCGAGAGATAATAAATCTGACTATCACACAGTATAATATATTTAATATAATAAATCCAATAAATTTCATGCGTTTCTCGAAATCCAATCCATTTACAGAAGGAGATTATTACGAAAGAGAATCCCCTGCTTTAAGACAGCGAGTATCGTATAGGGATTTTTTAAACTATTTTTCCCTGTTTTATTTCTATAAGAGTATATTTGGAGGGATGGCTTATATTGAATGTAAAATGCTATCGTCGAGGAAAAGAATTATGTTTGCTTTTTGCGAAAGTTCATACTGTTAACATTATACAAAATGTCTGCAGGGTATTAATCCCTAAAGCTGTTTAACCCCTTAACTGTGACATATATTTCAGAAAAATGGACCAAAAATGGAAAATTTTTCTGACTGTTTACTTTTATTTTTTAGATTATTATAAGAGTTAGAAAATGCTTTTTTATTACAAAAATAAAGTTTTAAATACAATAACTGCTATATTTATAATT